>CM070504.1:78987172-79273969 GCA_036346375.1 Guadua angustifolia | reverse complement strand
CAAGTGCTATTCATAACAGATTATTCATTGGACACCAGATGTAGCTGAACTAGAATAGACAGGAGAAAAATTAATGCAAAAATAGGATTTGAACTCCTCTTTTTGTGTGTATGAAACACTGAGCAATAGTACAGAACAAAAATATTGTATCAATGGATCTAACATGTTAAGCAATGGTTATTTGCCCATGTGTGAAAACCTAGAAGTGATTTTCTAAACTAAATACCAGATATGTACTAAAGGCATTTTCCATGCAATATTCAGCGTCCTTCCTTGACTGATCCAACATGAAATAGCAAAGTCCGCTCATCTCCTGCAAAAAGCGCAAGATTATTATCATATAGAATATCAAGTTGGATACTGGGCCATCACAACATACTCAAATCTTATTTCATTACTCGTTGAAAAGCAATTCAGCAAATCTGTGCAATGAACTTAGAAGCATATCATCCAATCTATCTACAAGGCCTAGCCCCATATTTAAGATCAAGTATGGGTTAGGTACTTAAGTTGTTAAAGAGAGCATAGTACTTGTCCGTTGTCAATTTTAGGCTAAAGAGCACCATCCTGTTTGATTGAAACTGATAGTTCTAAGCCTAGCCCAGGGATACTCACACAAGAACACAGTAGGTTTTGGTGCTGCTAGAGGCAGTGCAGCTTTTCTTGTTTTCCTCTTTATTTATACACAACTCAATGCTACAATCAGGAAGGAGATAATCTCCTCATTAATGCTTTTAATGCCCCTATGATTCTGGATATTATTCTTACTGATTACATGCTGAAATTAAGCAAATGAACCTAGACTCTAACCTGGACACACGCAGGATTACTTTCCAACAATCTCCCCCCTAATCCTTGTGTGTTGTCCTTGAGTTAATGTGGACCATCCCAATCCTTGCGCGAAGCTCATGGAACCTGACTCGCCCAAGTGCCTTCGTTTGAATGTCAGCGAGTTGATCTTTAGTGCCAATGAAAACAGCACTAATACTCCCATCCTCCAAGCACTCCCTGATGAAGTGGTAGCGCACATTAATGTGTTTGCTACGCTCATGGAAAACAGGATTTTTCATCAGCGCTAAGGCTGACTTGTTGTCGATTCTTAACTCGACTGTGTCGGCATCCTTCCTTTGAAGTCGCCGAGCGGTGAAAGTATGAGCCACCCACACGCTGTGTGGGCTGCAGTGGTGGTAGCGACATACTCTGCCTCACAGGACGAGAGAGCCACCACCTTCTGCTTGAGCGCGTGCCAGCTCACCAAGCTATTGCCGTAGAAGAACATGCCACCGGATGTACTCTTTCTCGTGTCAATATCACCAGCAAGGTCGATGTCGGTGTACCCGACGAGCCGTGCCTCTCCTGTCTTCCCATAGTGACACCCAAGATTTAGAGTCCCAGCCACATAGCGCAGGATTCTTTTCACTGCCGTCATGTGCTCCTCCGTAGGCCGTTCCATGAAGCGGCTCATGTACCCCACGCTGAAAGCAAGATCCGGCCGTGCGTGGACGAGGTAGCGAAGGCTGCCGATGATCCTCCGGTACTGAGTCACATCAACCTTTGCCGCCGTGCTGTCGCAGCTCAGCTTGAGGCGCTCCTCCATGGGGGTGTGCGCGGGATTGCAGTTCTGCATCCCCGCCATCTCCAGGATGCGCTTGGCATAGTGTGCCTGACACAACGTGATGCCGCCCTTGTCCCTGTTTTGCTGCACTTCAATGCCAAGGTAGAAAGAAAGCAAACCCAAGTCGCTCATTCTGAACCTTGCTTTCATCTCCGCCTTGAAGCGATCGATCTCTTCCTCGACTGATCCAGTGATGATCAAATCATCGACATAGACCCCGAGAAGCAGCAATGCTTCGCCTTGGCTGCGTCTGTACATCGCAGGCTCATGCCCACTCTGCTTGAACCCGAGAGCTCTCAATGTAGCATGAAGCTTCTCGTTCCAGGCACGCGGCGCTTGTCGTAGTCCATACAACGCCTTCTTCAGACGCAGTACCTTGTGTTCTTGGTCAAGACGACGAAGCTTCGGTGGGCGCGACGTACACCTCCTCCTTCAAATCGCCGTTGAGGAAAGCCGACTTCACATCCATGTGATGCACCGCCGAGCTTCTTTTGCAAAGAATAACCAAAGAAGAAGCCTGAGACTCAAGGCGAGCGACGGGTGCGAACACTTCATCGAAGTCAATACCTGGCTGCTGCACAAAACCTTTTGCGACGAGATGAGCCTTGTGTTTGATCACAGCTCCTGCCTCGTTTTTCTTGAGTTTGAAGACCCATTTCAACCCAATGGATCGATGACCATGAGGAAGCTCCACCAGCTCCCAAGTCCCGTTCTGCTTGATGGAATTCATCTCTTCACGCATGGCCGCCTGCCATGCTGGATCGTGCTCTGCTTCAGCAAAGGAGCGAGGCTCCCCCTCCTCGCTTGCCAGAAGTAGTTCCTCGCCAGCGATGACACGATTGGCGAAGTCCTTGATTTCAATCATGTCGCCGATGCGATCCAGAACGGAGAGGGGTGGTGTCGTGGTACGCATCCAGCCTGGAGGAATCGTTCGGCGGTGGAGAGACAAATTCTACCTCGTCGCCGTGTGCAGAGGAGGTCAGATCGGGAAGAACAGAGTCTCCTGCAGGTGCGGGCACGCGATTGGCGGACGAGTCCGGCGTGGATAGCGCCGGTGCGCTGTCACCATCTGCGGATGAAGACAACCCTGCGGGCGTGCTCGCGCCGTCTGCAGATGGAGCAGACGCGGAAGACACCCCGCCGCCTCTGGCATAGGAAGCCGATGCAGAGTCTCCTGCGCCGCTTGCAGAGGAAGTCAATGCAGATGGGAAGACCTCTGGCGGGTGGATGGAATTGATTACTAGCTCCACCTGGAAGTCACTCGTCACCGATTCGCCTTGTCCCAGCTCGGTCTCCCAGTCCCAGCCTTCCTCCTCGTTGAAGATGACATCCCGGGAGGTGTAGACACGCCGAGACCGAGGCTCCAGCATGCGGTACGCCTTGGAGCCTTCCTCATACCCGATGAAGACCATCGGGGTGGAGCGGTCGTCGAGCTTGCGCAAGTTCGGGTGCGTATCCTTCACATAACCAAGACATCCAAATGTGCGCAAGAAACTTACTGCCGGCTTGCGCCCGTGCCATGCTTCATAAGCTGTCTTGCCGTCAAGACTCTTAGTCGGCGCCCGATTGAGGAGGAAGACCGCCGTGCTCACAAATGCCTTCCCCAAAACTCATGGGCATGCCCTCGCTTCGAGAGGGCGCGCGTGGCGAGATGGATGGTTTCGCCTTTCCACAACCCCATTCTGTTGCGGCGCGTATGGCGCGGAGAAATGCCGCTGGACACCTTGGTCTTCGCAGTGGCGCGCGAAATCGGCGGAGGTGAACTCACCGCCGTTGTCCATTCTCAGCACCCGCAGCTTGCGCCCACTTTGTACCTCCGCAGCAACTTGAAATTTCTTGATTCCTGCTGCTGCGTCACTCTTTGCTGTGAGAAGTGTCAGCCACATGTAGCGGCTGGCATCATCTACCAACAGCAAGAAGAAACGTCGACCTCCTGGTGTCGCCGGAGTGATGGGGCCGCAAAGGTCGCCGTGGACAAGGTCGAGGACGTCCTCGCGCAGATTTCACCTTGATCGAACGGAGTTTCGGCGGTTGCCGTCTTGACGCAGTGTCGCAGAATCGCTCAACGTGTTCGGTACCGTGGCGACCCTCGACCATCTCCTTGCGGCTCGGTCACTTGCGAAGCGTCCCGGCCGATGTGCCCATAAGCGTGCATGCCGGCGCCAGAAGTGTCATTTGTCTTTACGCCGCAAGGCAAATCGGCCGCGCGATATCTAAGCGCAGAATGTAGAGCCGATTTGGCCCGTGGTTCACCTTGGCAATGAGATGACGTTGGCGATCCCAAATGCGCAGCACACCATCTTCAACCAGCACTTTCGAGCCACTCTCATCGAGTTGGCCGATGCTGATGATGTTGTTCTTCAGTCGCGGGATGTAGTAGACGTCGGAGAGCGCCTTGTGCTCGCCATTCTTGCCGGCGAACAGCACCGTGCCGCAGCCTTGAATCTCAACAAGCGAGCCATTGCCGAAGCGGACGGTCCCTCGCTTTCGCGACATCGAGCTTGGAGAAGACTTCATGCGGCCGTCATGTGGTGGTGGCACCGTATCGAGATACCGACCCTCCGGAGTTCACCGTGTCCCCGGCGAGGAATGCTGCGCCGAGGTTCTTCGAGATGGATGGTGGTTGATGTCGTCTCATAGTTCTTGCTCATTTCGCAGATTTGTGCCATCATCGATGACGGATCATCATCTTCCTCCTACGTGAGGCGCGCGCCGCTCGTTTGGTGTCGGCAATCCGGGCCCAATGACCCTCGACCGCAATTGCGGCACTTGTCGCATCATCATCGGCGCCTGCTGCCTTGCCTTGATTCGCGCGGCGTTGTTGCCCTTCTGCGCCACCACGAGCGGCGATTCTTCCCTCCATTGGATGTTCGCGACCCACCTTCGCCAGTTTGCCTCTCCTTCTAGCGCACGAGCCACTGCTCCTCCATGAGCAGTAGCTTGCCATCTGCCGTTGATGACAACGCCTTGTCCGAGTCGAGGCGGTCCTCCACCGCCTTGAGCCGTCCCGTAACCTCCTCAATCGACATCGTCGAGATGTCGAGAAGAGTCTCGATGGAGAGCGCAATCTGCGCAAATTTCGGCGGAACAATCCGAAGGTACTTTGCCACTACCTTGTCATCGTCGATCGGATCACCAAGGACCTCCAATTGGTGGACGATCCCGGTAAGACGCATGGCGAAGTCGTCGACAGACTCGCCGTCTTGGAAGGAGATCGCCTCATACTCCTTCCTCACTCTGGCGATTGCCTTGCGAAGAAGCGTTGGTCGAGCCGCGCGCAAGATCGTCTTGATCGCGTCCCAGGCCTCCTTCGCCGTCTTCTTTGCAAAGCCCTTGATCATCTCCGGCGGTACTGCGCGCATGATGGCCTCCATGGCCATCCTCAAATCAGCAGATTCGCCACCATTCTCGACAAGACTCCACGCATCAAGCGTGCTTGAAGCATTACGGTCATCATCACCGCCCACTCGGTGTAATTGTGCTTAGTGAGCATCGGGAATGCCCCTCCCATGTCCCTCACCACTCGCTGAACTACTACCTCTCGGCTCCCCGAAGGATCTTGGTTCAGGGAAGAGTGGCTGCTACCTGCCATGGAAGTGCTCCAGGCTCTGATACCAATTGATAGTTCTAAGCCTAGCCCAGGGATACTCACACAAGAACACAGTAGGTTTTGGTGCTGCTAGAGGCAGTGCAGCTTTTCTTGTTTTCCTCTTTATTTATACACAACTCAATGCTACAATCAGGAAAGAGATAATCTCCTCATTAATGCTTTTAATGCCCCTATGATTCTGGCTATTATTCTTACTGATTACATGCTGAAATTAAGCAAATGAACCTAGACTCTAACCTGGACACACGCAGGATTACTTTCCAACAGAAACTAACCAGGATATTCCTTAAAGAGTTGCTATTCTAATTGTGCATTTACTTCAAACAAAAATATACTATACATGCTAGATGTATATCCAGGCACAAAGTTATGCAAAACAAGCTAAAAAAAGTCAAGCACCTGTACACCAGCAAAGTGCTTCCAAGCTTTATCAAGCTTATAATCTGTTGAGAGCAATCTGTAATTGGACAAAGCAAGCTCGTAGTCCCGTAACATGAAAGCATAGTCAGCAAGAACTCTGATCTGTGGCTCTATGGAGGTGAATGTATACCTGTTGGGAAAATTAGTTTTATTGCCATTACAAAAATTTATCCAGTTAAAAGTGTCAAGATGTTGTAAATAACCACTTGCATTGGTCCATTTGCTGCTTCTGGGACATCGTCTCTCTTTCTCCACAAGTTCTTTATCTGATTTCTAAAGCCCTTTCTTGTTGTGACTACCTAGAACAATACTGAATCTTGTTAAAAAAATTAAAAACAATATAGTTTTTTAACAACACACCTGCTGATTGAGTACACGAATCTTTTGCTCCATGTAGGGGATGATATGGTTAGATGCGAAACCTTGCATGAAGTCCTTGATCTGACAAAGAAACAACCACAGCAATTAAGTATCCTGTACAGCTTGACTGCCAGCTAACGATGCTTGCATGTAATCGATCTAGACATCTAGTACTAGGAAAATAAGAGAATTTGTTGTGGCTCCTTGACATCAGTGTCCATAAAAACCTTGAATCAACCGACTAACAAGTCGTGGTTAACCCAATACTGACTGTCAAAAGCTTAGTCCTTCACCGAACAGTACCCATAATTGAACTGATGAGTTGTTAGGTATTTTGAAAAGTTAAACAAAGTTTCATGACACGTTCTGTGCCCAGAAAAGCTTAATGGAGAAACAAATGAGTTGATGTTACATCAAATGCTGCAATACCTCATTCAAATCATCCATGTTAAGGCAACAGGCTCCTTCATGATTGTTGAAGTCATGAGCTTCCTGCATTTAGTCAAGAAAGGACTATAAGTACATAGCATACCTGCTGAACTATGTAGACGTTCCTGCAATTTAATCTGAAGTAATTTAGTGAACTCACATAAGGTAACCACGAATTGTCAGCATTACTTTCATCTGTTTCTGTAGAAGAATTAATACACAACAGTTTACAATCGTTCAAACCAAGGGTGCTCTTCATTCCCGCTAAAATGTTCACAGCTCTTGACATAAAACGTAACACAGTCAATGAAAAAAAATACATATAGAATTGAAACTGGAGAATACGAAAGACATGGAATATCAGCAATTGAACAATATAATAATAATAAAAGAATGAAAGAAAACTATTTAATATCACAACATTCAAGTGCTCTGCACTTTGCTTCACCAATGCAAGCAGTTAAGGCTCAGTTTGTTTAGGCTTGAGCTTGGGCTTATTTAGCTTCTACACCTCTATAAGCCACAAGCCAAAACAAACAGTATTTTTCCAGTCAGACGGAGAGAAGAAGCTTCTAGCCCAATTTGCACTACGCGAGAGAAGCAAGGAAAACGATGCTTCTCGGGGTGGCTAGAGCTTCTAAAAATCCCACTTCCCTGGTACCCTTACAACTTAACTATTATTTACGAAAAATTGCCATCCTCATCCAGCTCCAGCAGCTTCTTCCAGCTCCAGCCAAATAAGCTCAAGCTCCAGCCTAAACAAACTCAGCCTAAGAGACGAACTATGACCTTAAATGCATGTTCTGACTCAGATAACCATAACCATAGCCCCAAACAGATTCTAAAATGGGCTTATATGATAGGAAAGCTGGCTTCTCTGAGAGGCTGAAAAGGAGGGGCTTCACCTTTTTCTTACAAAGGGGGCTTAAAGTTCCCTGAGAAGCTAGGGAAGCCACACCTGCTTCAGTTTTGAGGGAGCTTAAGCTTCTGGTGGCTTTTAAGCTTAAGCGGAAGCTCCCCTAAACGGGGCCTTAGCTGCCTTATGAGGATAGAGGCCAACTTGACTATGGGCAGGTGTTTTTGGCTCATAAGTTGAGTTTTTTTTTTCAAGGAGGTGGGGAATTGGGACCTTATAAGCAGTATTCTAAATAGTGGTAGGCAAATGGCACCCCACCGTTAAGTGCTATGCGATACACAGCTTAGTTTAACTATCACAAAAAAAATACATATTCATTATATTATGGTATAGGATTTGTGACACATACAACATGCATCATTAAAACAACAGAAGGGGACTTCAGCATTAAAATTACCTATCTATGTGATCCATGTTGTTAAACCACTATATTCTGAACATGACCAACACATAAGTGGGCACAAGCAGTCGAGTGGCACAGCATAGTGGTGAACATACCACTAACACTTACATGCCTCAAGTGGGCTTGATTCAGAACAGTGCTATTAAGCTAATATTCACCAAGAAACTTGATGGTTGAGCTAGCTTATTAAAGTATAAATTACCTTAAAATACATTGAACTAGGGATGTCAGTCTACCTACCTCAGTGACGAGAAAGCGGTCCTAAAAATGAAAATTTATGTAGGCATTTCGGGCTTTCAATCCGCATTATTAACACAAGCTTGCAAACATGTTTTATCAATTCTCAAGAAGTTGATGGGATATGTAAGAACCGATACTAGCTAGGATTTTTCAATAGTTCATTTCATTAATGCATAAGGGGGAGAACATGTTCTCTATTACAGGAACAAGAGAGGAATAATACATCTCTTGTGGTCCATCTTGTTGGTCATGAAGTACAAGATAGTGCTTCAGAATCTGGGGATCCATTATGCCTTCATTTAGAAGAGAAGGCAACTGATTTGTGTTGAAGAGATCAACAAATTTGCTGATTGGCTCTTTGTCCTTTGATGATACAACTAATAGACCTGTTAACAATAGTCAAAGTATGAGAAAGAACATTTTACACAAAAAAAAATACAACCATCTAAGAACTGAAAGTGCCAAATCTCACATGCCACAGGGTGGTCAAAGGTTTCATGCTCTGAAAATGAGAGTGTCCGCATTAGTTCTCTGTTGAACTTCTTAATCCACAATGGGCACAACTCAGCTTCAGGCTCTGGAATTATAGCAAACAAGGAATCATACGTAGAATGGAACCAACAGGTCCAATAAACAGCAAACACTATTCCTATGATTGAGCCTCACAGGTACAGCGATCAACTTAAGTAACATGACACAAACAAACAAACATTCATAAGGGACAAGCATGATATCTGCCAATTAGATACATCAGATGGAGGTGGACAGCATGTTGAAGCAACAAGGTTAATGTTGACTATGTGTATTGTGTTCCCAGCAACCCAACAAAAATTCTTATTTACTAACAAAGGCATACAGAGCACTGAGAATCACAAAACTTCCATACCATTTACAGGCAATTAGAGCTATCCATATAATAGCATGCATGATTTTTATATGTGCTCACTTTACAAAGCTACTTCATTACTACAAAATAATCGCCTAAAATTAGGCTGCAATTATAACATTTGAAGGAAAGGTTGTGGCTGCTCGTTAAACATCATAGTATCATACCTATTTCAGGGCTTACATGTTCCACTATTCTTCCTCTTAAAGGTTTCTAACATTAAGATGATTGGAAATATTTGAACTAATTAGCAGGCCAGCCATAAAGTCCCAACTATAGGCCCATCATTTTGCACAATGTGAAATGTTTCATTGGTGAGGACATAAAGAAGTGAATTCATAGAAGCAGTGCAAGAGATCTCACTGCTAAGTACATCTTCAAGCTGTGGAGGGTCTGCAAGCAAATCCGGAAGAGCATTCTCATTGGCCTCGGAAACCACCGACTTAATCCTCTCATCCGCCACCTGTTCCCAAACAAGCTAGGCCATCCTCAAACACTTCAACAGCAATAGGCTTCTCGACAACAGCTAAAAGTCTACAACTCATCCCAGAAGCATCCAGAAGGCTCGAGAATCACCTCGTAGTCCTGCTTCCGGACGTCCGAAGCGTAAACCATCCGAATCTTAAACATCTGCAGCCTGTACGGCTGGTCACTCGCCGTCCGCACGGGCACTGCGTAAACACGCACAGAGAGACAGAGAACTCCCCATGAGGTCACAGAACCGAATCAAACGAAATGTGACAAATATCACACACAATCAGCAGAAGCCAAGCATGGGGAGGCGCATCACCGTCGATTTTTTTAAAGAGGGAGAACGGGGAGAGCATGTCGACGAAGCTGAGGCCGCTCTTGCGGCACGCGGCCTCTGCGAGCGGCGTGGTCAGCACCATCACCACCGGGGTGATCTCCTCGAGGAGGAGACGCCCCAGGTAGCTCCGGAGCGGATCCATCGCGCCAAAACCCTAGCGGATAGAGCGGAGCCGGTCCGAGAAACGGGCGAGGTGAATTGCCCGAAGATCTGGGAGGGGGAGAGAGAGCTGGGGCTACGAGGAGGGTGGCCCACCTTCGCCTGGATCAGCGGCGGCGGGGTCGCCGGAGAGGTCTCCGGCGACGGCGAGGCGGTGATGGTGGTGGTTATGATCTGATCCGGGAGGGGGAGAGGTAGGGAAGAAGGCGACTGAGCAGACTGGGGTAGGGCTGGAAAAAAAAGCTCGTTGAACTGGTTCGGTGGCTCGTTTCAAAATTACTCCGATTACATTCATTTTTCTTTTAAAATAAAAATTAGTTGATTTGGAACAATGGTCAACTTCGGCTCGGCTCGTTAGGCTTGGCTCGTTAGGCTCGGTTCGAAGTTGGGTCTCAAATAATATAGAAGACTATAATAAATAAGAATAAATTAGTGTCGAAGAAAGCTCGGAAAAAAAGTAAAACTGGCTCGTTTTCCACCTCTAGACTGGGCAACGGCCTTTAGGTCAGTGCATAATTCATACAGCACCCTTCAAAGTTTTGACACCTTACTAAGTAAGCCCTACTGAGACTCTGAGAGACACTCACAAATCATTGCGACAATAAGTGATGTTTTTTTTTAAATGATAACCAATAGAATGATACAGTATGAATTATAGTAAGATTTTTTAGACCGCAGGCTTGCAGTGTCTCTGATCTCTTTGACTTGATCGAGGTCTCCATCTTGAACAAAAAACGATGCCTCCAATACACAGATCATTACTTTTTTTTTTCTAATTTCATGTTAGCAAAAAAAAAAACAATGACACAGTATGTACTTTTGACTAAATCTGTTAACATCATTACCAAGTGACATTAGTTCTAAACGTGACTACTGAAATGACGATTTGGGCATGACTGAAATGCAGGCAGATACAAATCATAAATACAAGTCCGGTTGAATATTACGGATGGTTCTTCATCAGGGGGTGCATTTACAAGGGTGCATGCATGATGCACTGCTTTTATATCCAAAATTCAATCTTTGTATATATAAAGGGGTCATATCCTCTACAATCACTCGTATATATGCAAGCGTACAACCAAACAATTTAGAACACCCAATCTATATCCAACGCTGGCTGCTGGCAGAGGATGTTCAGCAAATTTCAAGGGTAGGGAGAGAAGAGATGGAGGATAAGGTGGGAGGGTTTAAACGTAAAAACAGCAGCTAGCGTTGGATATAGATTAAGTACTTCAGGTCGCTTGATTGTACGCTTGCACACATATGGGTGATTGCACAAGATATTTCTCCATGTATATAAATGTTGCAACCGCTACAACTCAGACAGAGAGAGAAGAGTAAAGAACAAGGAACAGCGATGCTCAATTAATTTACAATGTCTTTCTGACAATAAAATGAAGATGATCATTTTCATGGTATACCAAGCACTGTCAAGCCAGGTAGTTGTAGATCTGAGGGTTACTTCTGTCTCTCTCCAGGTACTCCCTATCAATTAAGCTCTCTATTCTTTTCTTCATATCCGCTGGCTTAATCGGGAACTTGAGCTGAAAGAAGGGAAACCATCGAGATAATAAGGTCAGATTATGGCGTGAGGAAAAGAATATAGACAATCAAGTCAATATTCCGTGTCACCTGCTGAAAAAGCTCAGTTATTAGAAGGGTGTGGCTGAGGGTTTTCCTTGTCTTCATTATTCGAACTAAGGCAGCGTCAACCTGCATATAACAAAAAGAACAGTCACTCACATTACTCTCCGTGATCGCAATTCATCAAAGACATGATTAGTACAATGTGGTGTTTACGTGAGACAAAAAAGGGCACGCACAACATATTAGTTAAGCTAAAAATGCAACTACAAGTCCTACAAGGATAATTAATTGCATATGTACCGAAAATTTTACCGTCCATTCTATACAGTTAACCCATCAGATATGTTCGCAAGTTCAGACAGTTAAGGTACCTGATACTGACGATCCTGGAATACTCTCTGTGTGGTGCTCGTGTTTTCTTCTACTGTTTCCTTCATCTGAATTGCGTTCACCTGAAAGTCCACAACAGCACCTCAGTTAAGCTTGTTGACACCCTACCACAAGTAAATCGCCCACACCCCACAGAAATTAAGGGAACAAATAATACCTTTATGCGATAAAGGGGAGCACTAAATTCTTCATTAAATACAAACTCGTCCTTATCTTCTACATCTCGCCCTTTTGGTATCTGAAAATACAAATGATAACTAAACAAGCTGCATACTGAAAATAGGTCAAAGACAAAATAAAGAGACGCACCTTTTGAAGAACCCGAACTTTACCGCATGCAAGTGATTGCAGTGTTCTTCTCAATTCTTTATCCTCAATTCCAGTCGAATCTTTGATGTCGAGGAAGCTTAGCTTTTGTGCGTCATTGAACAACATCAAAACCACACTCTTAACAGAAGAAATAAATCGGTAAAGTTTTAATTATCGGTCTCAACAAGTTACCACTATAATAAGCCAACAGAAAAGATGTGGAAAAATAATCCCACCTGAAATAATGACACTGCAAGTTCCTTTTTACCTTTTGGGAACTCTGCTTTTAAGACACAGTGGCCCAAAGAATTATGCCACATCAGACGCCTTCCACTGTACTTACTCAAATAGAACTCTTTAAATATATCCTGTCCAAACAGGAAGGCCAAAGGATTAGATAAAATTTTCAGACAGGTCGGTGTAAATATTTATTGCTGCAATACCTAGTCCCTAGAGCCTAGCCCTAGACTAACCTGATAGACATTAAGTTCATGTGGGAGCTTCACGCCCATTGGTGGATAGGTCGGCCAATAGCTGCAATTCAACATATTTTATCAGCACTGCATATATATGATGGCCAACATCAGGAGTTGCATGTTAGCATGCTCAGCAACCACAATAACCCATTGCATTCAGGTACCAGCTACATGCTACGGACTATGAAGCCCATGAATGAGTATTAGGTTTAGACAACTGCCACCTTAATGGAACGTGCTTCTCAGAACATGTAAATGTGACAAGGCAAATGTTACATACCCTGTTGTAAGTACATGGACACTCATTTCAATGCCAGTCGGAAGCTTTGTTCTCGCCTGAGATGATTGCTTGAAAGAATCATTTATTTCTTTGGATAATTCAATGTCCTGAGAACAACAGAGAGTACATTACATTTTACAAGAGTACTTAATCGTTCTTGGGATAATTCAATGTCCTGAGAACAACAGAGAGTACATTACATTTTACAAGAGTACTGAATCGATATAAAAGAAAATGGTCATAACATGTATACTATTAATAGATACAAGTACACAGGTTAACAAGTCTAGAAATATATACATGTATTAGAAGAAAACAGGATACTAGAAAAAAATCCTCATAGTGATAAGAGCTATTGCTACCTTGAACATTCCCTCCAGCTTGTTCGTAAATTGACTTCCACACTCAGTTTTGAGCTGCAAACAGACACACGTTGCTCAAGTATGTC
This sequence comes from Guadua angustifolia, assembly GCA_036346375.1. Taxonomy (NCBI): domain Eukaryota; kingdom Viridiplantae; phylum Streptophyta; class Magnoliopsida; order Poales; family Poaceae; genus Guadua; species Guadua angustifolia. The sequence continues at coordinate 79,260,630 of CM070504.1, read as the reverse complement.
ACAATAAGTTGGATACATGTAAAATAGCAATTTTAACCCTCAGAAAAGAAGTCATTACTTTTGTAATCAATGACTTCTCAGCATCTATTGATGCGCTCTTCCCCAACAGCAACCTCTTAGCCAGATCCTTCTTGTAGAATGCCTCAAATACATCTTTCCCCTGCACATAATGAAAATACACTGCTTGTACTTACACTACAAAATAAAGTGTTTTTCATTTTATGTTCACTGCCTTTAATTCTCAGTAAACACTTTTTCAAGGGGCTTCACTTGTCCTAGAAGCCTCATAAGGTAGGCTTAGCCGCTTAGGCCAATCTATGACAGCTTACTACTGAGTGTAGACGTAAAAGTGAGAAAAACGGTTCCACATATGTACTTTGTAGTACATTTAACCTGCAACTAACCTAGAAAAAAACTAGATACTGATCAAGAAGAAATACAGTTAGCTTAGTGACTTACATGTATAAACCGGAACAGAACCAAAACTTTATCAAGTATTCCCTCCAGCTCTTCTTCGGAAGTACCTTTATTTCCAGCTCGGAGTTTCTCATCGAGGAACTTTGCAATCAATTCAGCAGGGCGATTCTGTTGTTAGGGAAAAGGGTATGAGCCAAGCTTTCAATAAAAAAACATAGACAAAGAAAAAAATGCAGGTTAAATAAGTTGTCCACTCAAGTCCAACAACACAAGCACCCAAATGTACACCAAGATATCCGAAATTAAGAATCATGCTTTTTGTCTATCAGGTCTTGCTACTAACTGGAACATGACATGAAACCAACATAAAACATGATGTAAAAGTAGTGTACAGCCCACCTTGCAAAATCATCAACATGTCGAAAATCAAGCGATGGCAGTGTTCAGTAGCAAGCTGTGAAAGGAGAGACTAACTATAACAAGAAAGAAAATACAGGAACAATGCGACACACTGACACTGCAATACTGCGTACAAAAATAAACCTCACAGTGCTAACTAACACTTTGAACAAATTCTGGCAGTGCTGGAGGGTGTCCTACATGATAAACTGTTGTCTCAAAATGTAGGTTGTTTTTGTCTTTTCATAGTTTTAATGCAATACCTTGGCCATAATTTTTATAATAACATCTTATTAAAAATGATAATGTCATGTATTTTTTTTCAAGACAAATCTAACACCATTATTTCCATATGGACAATCTAGATACTTTTACATATATTAATGGTAAAATGTTCAAGTGTTTTGACTGCACCGGTACCACAGCGACCTGCATTGATAGTCTTTGTTACTACTACGTAATGTCAATACGTCACAAATATTTGATGTTTTGACCTTTTACAGATACATCTTCGTCCATTTGTGTGTGTGTGTGTGTGTGTGTGTGTGTGTGTGTGTGTGTGTGTGTTTGCAAAGGTTAACAAGAACAAATTATGAAAACATTTTTCATGACGAATCTCACCACAAATATTATATGACCAATCAAAATATGTAGGTATGAAGATATTAATGGTCAAAACTCAAAAACTCTGACCGAACCCTTCCCAAGATGACAAGAGGGAGTAATAAATATTAAACACCAACAAATTAGAGGAAGAAAACTAGCACAGAAGAACTTTTATGGATACTATTACATCAAACTACATGTACAAGAAGATACCTTCTTAGCACTCAATAAAGATCAAATAATAGTCAAGCAGAATGATAAAATCTGGCCCACCTGGCGTAGATTGATAAGATGCTCGAATGAATCTTTTATGGTATTGGAGAAAGCCTCGTTTTTGGCAAAACTTTCTTCCAATATTTTATCAAGTGACGCCTTAAATTCCAGAAGAAAGGGAACCAATTCTTTGTCCTTTTCTTCATCCATGATAATGCCCTGACCTGTGAACCGGATATATGAACTAAGTGCTTGCTTTAGCATCTCAATGGCATCAACCCTCTGGAAAAGGGTGTACATCCTCAAGAGGTCCTTTACACGATTTGCTTCCATCAGCATTGTGAATCCCTGTGCGAGACACCAAACATACACACCCACACACACACACCAAAAAGAAAAGAAGAAGTCCATGAGTGGAGCAGTGGAGCAGCAGCTAAACTAAATTAATTGCCAACAAATATATATTTTGATAAAGTGAACATCATCATTGATTTATTGATCTTGTGGCCAACAAGGACAATACACCATCATGCTTGTTCAGGCACATAACAGGTCTTGCAATTGTAAGAGCAAATACTCACCTTCTCAAGAATTGCGGATGTATGTCGCTGTAGCAATTGTTTTTCTGTAGTTGCTATAAGTGACCTCCTTGTGTTAGATTCCAGATACAGAATACACCTTTCATGTTCTTCTTGCAACCTTGACTGCGTATTTAATGTGCAATACGATCAGTTGCATGCTATACCTGACTTTGTTAGTTCTATATGAACAAAGTACATGGAGAATAAAATAAATATATCATACCTCTGCATGCTTCAGATAGTCTGGAATATCGCACTGTTGCAAATATTTGACACCCTCAGTAGCATAAAATTCAGCAGTGCATTCAAGAAAGGGCTTTTCAAAACTCTCAGAATACATTCCAAGAGCAGTAAACATCTTCAGAAGATGACTAAGTAATGTCCTATCTATTGCTTCACCAAGCCTGATCAGGAAACAAGGATCATTGACTAAACAATTTTCTGGTTAATAGAACTATGAACATTTAGATGATACTGAACCTTTTAAGTTCACAATTCCAAGTACATAAAATGGATCCCATACAAAAACTATGACCACAAGCAACAATATCACACAAGATAATTACAGTCCTGTATGCATATAACAGATGCAATAACCATAATTTTCTCAATTGAAATGAACTTTTCTACTAATTACCCTTTGGTACATAATGTTCAATACATTGCATTTTTTAAGTCTGAATGAATAAATTACATTTTTTTCAATTGCCCATTCAACTCAGCAGATACTGTACTATAGTAAAAACAGGATATCAAAAAAATCCCAATTAAATCAGATATGAAAAATGGGCTACAAATTTCCACATTAGTATGAGGAGAAAAGCATAATACATTCAGTAACAATTTTGAACCTCCACCCAAACAGATATTTGTATAAATTCATATCACAGTCAAATAGCTCTAAGCAAATAGGCCACACATTTGTTAATACGAAGGGTGCTGAAATCGAGCAACATATGGATCATCAAGTATTGCAACATTTGAAAGAATACAGACTTCAGAAGACATTAAGGATGGGGTGTGGGAAAACTACAAATATGAAGTATTCATGTTTTTCACTTGCAATGATTGTAGTCAGAATCATGATGCAGATCATAGGATTGTACAATTGAAGACAGGCATACCTCTCACTCTCAATCAACCTTAGAAGACCGGTAACAGTTTTGTGTTCAATCTCCCGAGACATTGATAGATGCTTACGGAACAGCTGCAACCCCATATCCCATACTGAACAAATATTTGCAGCATTCTTGACATATTTTACATCAAGAAGTAAAGCAATACCACGAATAATCAACATCTGATCACAAAAATCTTGCCATGTTTTTTGCACCAGAGACAAAAATACAACCAAATCTGGACTTTGACCCACTAATGCTGATATTTTTGCTGATATGTGTATTTCACATAATTTCTTGATGCGTTCGTATAGATTTGCCCCTAGCTTGTGTAGACAAAGATCACCAGCAGCCTACAGTGAAGAAAAAATGTACCAAGTTCTTAATAGCTAATGTGGAACCATCAAACCATTTGATGTAAGCGACAGAAAAATAACCTGGTAAAGTTTCTCAACATCGCAGGAAAGCTTCTGCTTGAGAAATATAGCTGTAATAGCATCCTCCAAAATTGCCCACGTATCCTCCTCAAAGTTCGTTGGCAATTTTGGCTGACCTGATACACAAAAAACAGATGGGATGGTAATAAACAAAACAGAAAAAGGTTTGCAATAAAAATCCTAATCCAGATAGAACTAAATTGATGGTGTTTATACGAACTACAGTTCAAGAAAGAACATCCCAAAAAGAGCCCAAGAACCTCTTATCTTACAAAGAACATATAATAAACTACTGAATTCGCTTAATACTGGTCAATTATGATTCTGATACTGAGTATAGACTGTTGCAGATAATATAAATGATATGGAAACTGGATAAATACTGAGGATGGTGAAACACTACAATATCCATGGTGGCATGGTGCAGACGCGAATTTTTAGCTCTCCCAATAGTTTAAAAAAGATGAGATCTCGTTTGAAAACATTGGAGATGCCAAGCATAGCTACTAATAAATGCTAACAATCACGCCCAACACAGCTTTTTAGTGTCGACTTGCGAGCAATCCAGCTAGAATCCAGCCCACATGGTGTGATACAGAAATATACGAGAAGCATGCAATTATACCCAAGCTCACTCCTCAAATGCGTCAAGAACAACAAAAGTGCCACATTGACTACAGAGTATCCTTAGCATACATTTACAGTTTACACCCAGCAAAGCAAGCCCATATAGACAAACAATTACCAGGAATTGTACATGCACGAACATGTACAGAGCAACTAAAAGCACGGTACTAGTGTACAAAACCTTAATTCTCCTAGCAATCACATTTTAAGAAAACACACAGCACAGATCTAGATAATTTCCTTGTTACTAGCAATAACATACCTAGGCACGCCAATTAGGGGAAAAAGAACTGGGAGATTAGTTCGCAAAAACAACTGACAGTCGCTGCTGCAATCCCTTGCTACTACCGGAATTTAAACTCAACTTCGCACGCAAAGTATAAAAAAAATGTAGCTAGCCAGAAAGTGAATAGTAACACTAACAGAAACAATATAATACGCCCCTCAATTGCTACAAGTAGTCCCTCAGTGATGACTAGTCACACGCACAGCGAGTAATTCCAGATAGACAAGAGGGAGAGAGGAACCTATTTTGATGCGGAGGGGCTTGCGGGTAGCGGCGGCTGACGGCTGGGGGAGCGTGGCCTTCTTGCGGAAGAGGTTGGCGGCGACTCCCGCGGGGGCCGATGCGCTGGGAGCGGCGAACTCGTCCTGGTCGGCGAGCACCATCTCCGCGTCCTCCTCGCCGTTGGTGCGGCCACCGCTACGGGCGACGACGGCAGCGACCGAGGGGTCGAGGTGGAGCCCGTTCTTCTCAGTGGACCCGGCGGAGGAGGTGGCGGGGAGTTTGGCCTTCTTCATGTGCGGCGGCGCGGGTGAGGTGGGGGAGGAGGAGGTGGAGGAGAAGGGCCGCTTGGGGGCGGTGGAGTGGGGGTGAGACATGAATCAGACGCCGAGGGGCATGGCGCGGCGGCGGCGAGGCGAGGGATGGGGGCGGGGCGGGGCGGTGGCCGGCACGAGGGTTTTGGGGCGAGCCGACGGGGAGGAGGTGGGGAGTGCCGGAGGGGAGCAGGGACTAGAGAACGAGCGAGAGACTGTGTTGAGCGATGAGCCGACGAGGGTTTCGCCTCCTTCTCTCTCTCGCTCTCTCTCTTAAGATGAGTTAATTGGGGTTTCAGGTGGGATCGGAGCTAGTGATGGCAATCGCGCGGCGGGTACAGCTAGCATTTGTTTATATAAGAAAATTTTTCGCGACGTAACACGTGTGTTTTTTAAAAGAAATTTTTTTTCGACGGTGTTTAATTTTAATTTTTTAAATCGTTGAAATAATAAGCGAAACGGGAAAAAAAATAAAAAGATAGAGTTGTAGAAATATCTCTTTCGACGAATTATTTAGAAAATATTGGAGACCGAGCTACAAAACCGCGGCGGGGAAAAAGTCTAAAGAGAAAAGGTGAAAAATTATTAGAGATGACAACCTTCTTTTATCGAGTTTAACACTCTACGCGTTCGCCAAGTAATAATACATGTTTTTAAAAATATTAGAGACTCGCGGCGTAACACACCACGCGTGTCGTTTTTTCGTAGAAAAAATTTCTTTTTTTTCGGCGGTGTTTTATTTTTTAAATCGTTGAAATGTGGAAAAAATAGAGAGATAGAGTTATAGAAATATCTCCTTTGACGAATTATTTGGAAAATATTGGAGACCGAGCTGGAAAACCGCGGCGGGGAAAAAGTCTAGAGGGAAAAGAGTGAAAAATTATTAGAGATGACAACCTTCTTTTATCGAGTTTAACACCCTACGCGTTCGCCGAGTAATAATACATGTTTTAAAAAATATTAGAGACTCGCGGCGTAACACGCCGCGCGTGTCGTTTTTTTGTAGGAATGTTTTTTTGGCGACGTTTTATTTTTTAAATCATCGAAATAATGAGCGAAACGGGAAAAAATAGAGAGATAGAGTTGTAGAAATATCTCTTTCGACGAACTATTTGAAAAATATTAGAGACCGAGCTGGAAAACCGCGGTGGGGAAAAAGTCTAGAGGGAAAAGTGACGAGTACTCATACCATGGGTACCCCCCGCGGTCCAGAACGACGAATGGGCCGCTCCAAGTCTAGCTCAGGCCGAAGGCTCCGCTGGCCCACAAAGGGCATTCGATCCCGACCAAACCAACTAAGGGGCGGTCCGACCCCCGCCATGGGTCGGACGTCCCGCAAGCTCCGACCAAGCTAAGGCAATCTCCGCCAGAAGCCGGGCGCCAAATCATCGCTGGTCAGCCTCGAGTTGGCCACCTGCCCCACGAACACGATGGCTCAGAGTGACCGTGCGGGGGCAAGTGGCTCCTTCCCAAGGTGGCGAGGAGGTTGCCGAAGTCAAGCACCAGCCTCATCGTCCAGTCATGCACAGTGGGAGGATGCGCTCCTTCCCGAGGCAACGCCAGAACCAGGCGCAACGGCGTCAACACCTGGCAAGCGCGCAGAGGGTACGTGCGCCAACTTCCGGCGAAGCAGAAAACCACGCACCCGACGTGTTTACCGACCCAGCATGGAGCGAGCAAGCACCGGTCAGTCGCCAAGACCGAAGATCAGGACTCCTAGGCGTAGGACACCCTATCCTTTCTTTTCCGAATTCCCATATAACCTGCCTCCTCCGTTTATATAAAGGGAGGCAGGACCCTCAGGAGAGGGGACCGGGGCTTTTTTTACGAACGAATTGTTCTTACTCCTCCTCCTCGCACGAGGCGCTCAAGGCCTGCCCTTAGCCCTCGCTTGTAACACCGTGTATCCGTCTGCACCCAGAGCAATACAGAACCACCACCGCGAACTGGAGTAGGGATATTCGGCCCGAACCAGTATACATCTTGGGCTCCCTGAGTCAAACCATTCAAGGAGAGGGAACGCGCGACCCCTTGACTACAAATTTACTTGCGGTATTCGAAACACCGACAAAAAGGGTGAAAAATTATTAGAGATGACAACCTTCTTTTGTCGAGTTTAACACTCTACGCGTTCGCAGAGTAATAATACATGTTTTAAAAAATATCAGAGATCGACGCGTTCACGGAGTAATAATACTTGTTTTAAAAAATATCAGAGATCGAGATGGGAAAAAATCTAGAGATAGAGCTGCACAAATATTTCTAGCGACAAAAACATTTTTTCCCGGGGAAAAACAGAGAAAGGATCTAGACGTAAGGAGTAAGGACCTGTTTGTTACGTTTTTGAACCTGTCCGCTATCCTTAAAAATTAGAAAAGGGCTTGTTCGTGATTTAAATTTAACGAGAGTTTTTTTCCGTAAAATGGCGTACGAGGGACCCAAACGCGATTTTAGGGAAAAATATCTTCCCTTCATAAAAAATCACGAAGGACCTATTCGTAATTTATAAAAGGACCAAAACATGATTTTTTTTTTTGCCGAGGCTCAAACGGCTAGGAAGGCACGAATCCTTCCAACAATAGGAAAGGTAGTATTCCGTCAGTCCGATCTTCCTATTAGTATTCCCGTGAAGGTAGTAGGCGAAGCATCCTATTTATAATTATCGCTCACGGATACCTGATGCTTATATGATAGCTGTTTATCTACTAGCATCAAAAGTCCTTATAGCTGAAGGGTACGGGAAGCTAATAAAGCTACGATACTTGCTGATACAATTCTTTTGATAAGATTGTAGGAATCAGCTATATTATGTGGATTGAAGAATAATTGTCAATGATTCAAAATTTCAAATACATGTAGAAATGACAATTAAAATAACGCATGCAGACATCGGACGTCGGGCTAACAAGCGGCGATGGTGAGTTTGGACTTGAGAGCGAGCAGGCAACAGGAGGAGATTAGGGAGCAAGTATGCGACAGGAAGGAGGAGATTAAAGATTTGGGCGGCAGAAAGAGATTGAGGATCTAGGGGCCGGCTAGATATATGTTGTAGACTACGTATCAATAGAAGATGGCAGGTAATCAGGCGAAACGAGTACGGATGGAGCTCCCTCATACCCATATCTATTTACCCATCGAGTAAAGTTTGACCTCCATAAACATACCCACGGACAACAAAAGAGGAATATACCCACTTTTATTAGAGTTTTTACCAGCGGGTACATGGATAATCTTGTAAGATTGTCATCCCTATTTGAGAGTGCGTGAATATACAAATGTAGGCTCGGTGTTTGATGTAACCAAAATACCCCATGACAAAGCACACCCCACATTCCCCATTGCAAGATCGAGGACACCGACTAGAAAGGGTAAATAGGCGACTTTAAAAATTTTTCTACAATTAGTTAAAATCTCATTTATTTATCCCTATATTAAAACCTAAACAAAAATCAATGCGGAAGCGATAAACTAAGATTTTCACAGTTAAGTCTAAGTCAACTAGGCTCACTTAGTGCACTAGTTAATTATGTCTCTAATAAGAATATACAATTCTAAAGACAATCAAGGAATTTAATTCTAGAAATGTAAATCGCAACAATATAAATAAAAATTGCAAGCAACCACAAAGAGACATACCGATATTTTACCGTGGTGTTCGGAGACTTGCCGGTCTCCCTTAATCCACATTGAGGCTAGTCCAAACCACTTTGTATCGGCTTCACGAATTGCGCAACCACCTCGATTCCACTAGTGGTAGCTCTTTCCCTCTCCGGATAGGTGAGTTTTGACCTTCACAACTTTACCGGGTCTTCTCATAATCTTCTTGAGAAGGTCACCGCGCACGACGCCTCCACACGTCGTCTAAGTGTCGGCAAACACCAAGAGTAACGAGTCAAACCCTCTAACTTGAGCTTTACCAAGTGCAACACATGCACAAAGCTCCCTCAAGTGCAACACATGCACAAAAAGCTCTCAATCCTCTCCTAATTGTAACACATGCAATTAGAAGTCACTCTTAACTCAAAAATCAAATTGAAGAGTGCAACACATGCACAACTCAATCACAAAGAGCAATGGACTCTCTAAAACTTCAACAACATACAAATGTCAGCCCTCAAGGCACTTTTTATAGCCTCCACAAGAAAAACTAGCCATTAAAGGGCAAAATGGGCAAAAAGTCGCAAGAAATCTAGTCATACCGCCCTAGGGGTGGCAATCAAACCCGCGGGTTCGGTACTATGCTGGTCCCTGACCACGGGTTCGGATCCGGTCTAAGTTTTACCCGTGGGTATGGCGAATCGGGTTGGGTTCGGTTTAGTAGATCACCACGGTACCCATCGTGCACCAAAATCCCTAAGTATTCGGTTACTGAAATGAGTCGACCACCAACCCTAGACTCCTGCCTCCTGGTCCCCAATCCATTCCCCATTTCCTGTCCCCACTTCCCTAATCCCTTCCCCTTTCCTTGGCTCAACACGCCTAGGGTCGGCTTCTCCCTAGGCCAGAGGGCGGGCGGACTACTAAGAAGCTTCTCCCAGCGGGCGGCGGCACCGCAAGAAGCCAGCGCCTAGGCCGCTTCTCTCAGCGCGGGGCAGCGGCCGAATCCCTATTCCCATATCCAAGCCGCCCGGCCGCTGGCGCCTGGCCGCCATCTCCATTCTCCATCGACCATCGCTTGCTGCGCAACCTGCAATCGGTCCAGGCTCGTGCTCATCTCCACCAAGACGCCGCACCGCCAAGACGGTCATCTCCAACAAGACGCCCGATGAGTCACTGCAGGAAGAGCAAACTCGTGTTTCATACGTGTTGTTGTGTTCGATGTGCTCGCTTTGCCGATTTTCGAGGCATTGATGCTTATAAGTGAATTGGTTTGCATTGGTGGCATTCATTTTACACATAGTTGCTTTAGCTAATCTGATAGGATAGGATATAAGAAATAGAATTTGGGAATGGACAAGCTTTGAAGGACATGTTCAGCTGTGCTGTTCCAATTTTATGTCCTTGATATTTTTTCCAGAATCTTGTCATTAGAACTCCGAAGGAAATGGTTACTTATGCACTCTGATCATTACCTGTTAACTCGATCGGTACTTTTCTATTACATGTCAAATGTTCGAATAGAATCATGGCATTATTCATGTATGATATTACCACCAAAATATTAGTCACAAGATATTATGAAATGCAAAATTACAATTTACAGTTGTTGTGTTTAATTCGTAGTTGTCTTTCAAGTTAATCAGGAACCGTTTCTTGGTTGGTTTGCAATTGCAACTAATTAGTGGCTCTGCCTCTTTGAGTGATTGAGTCTTCAGTTCAGATTCTGTCTTTGTGATGTGATTTTTGTCGGGTTTCAGGTACCCGTCGGGTTTCGGGTATCCATCGGGTTCGGGTTCGGGTAAAGATTTTTACCCGAAAGGTCATTCGAGTTCGGGTCGGGTATTCTGTTTCGGGTTTTTTTTCGGGTCGGGTTTTCTAAAACCCGTACCCGACCCGACCCGTTGCCATCCCTATACCGCCCTAGGATTGGTATGACCAGCCTTTGGTCCAACAGCTAGTAAAAACTAGCCGTTACTCAGAAAACCCGGTCATACCGCTCACCGGTGCTACCGCTCACACCCCGGTAGCACCCGCCTTCAAAAAGACAAAGAAAACACTTCTCTGAAATTTTCATACCGCCTGAGGCAGGTCATACCGGACTAGGGGCGGTATGACCGGCCTTAAGACGGTTATACCGCTGCCACAACAACTAAAATGGCCATAACTTTTTACTCTAAACTCCGATTTAGGGGATCTTGGACTCTATGCGAAGCTTATCATGAGGGCTACAATCTCCAGCTGTTTTTAATATTTAAGCAATCATAGATATTTTTAAATATCATAAAAATAAAGACTCTAATGTAGTCATTTAAATCTAAAATATGATTTCTTGAAATCCATCATATAGACTTGATCAAGAGCATCATTACAATCTAAAGAGAGTCAATAAGATCAAATATTGAGTTATGTAATGATCAACGCATGATCAAAATAATTTTACAAAATACATTTGCAAATTCTAATCACATGCTCTAATATCAAATGCATGAACACCAATATTTTGCAAAACACATTTGTAAATATAAATCTTGCAATCATGAGCAATTAAAATCATATCTTTGAACCATGTGATGATTAACACATGATCAACCAATTTGCAAACCCTATTCACATGCTTCAAGATGAGATGCAATTAAACCATATTTTGCAAAAACTCATTTTTCAAACACAAATCATAAAATTTACTTAACCTTTGTGATTATCAACATATGATCAAGTCACAAGCTAAAACAACAATGCATGAGCTCTCACCTTTTGTAACACATGCAAAACTTAGCTCTATGCAAAAACCACATAAACCAAATTACATAAGCTATTTTTCTTTTGCAACACATACAAATCCATAGCTCCATGTAAAAAACTAAATCAATTAAGATCCAATAAGAAGTAAGCATGAGTTCCCTTATTTGCAACATATGCAAATACTTAGCTCATACAAAATACAAATAAGAGAGTGAGCCAAGTGAATCGGATTGAGTTCATCAACACATGATGAAGCTCAAGATATAAAACTCGACCCCTCTTAATAGTACGGCAAACTATACTAACAACCTGGTCTCCCATCCAAACACCGATATCGATAAAAGACTAGAAACACATTCTTAGCCCTAGATAGTTATACCTTTGCCTTTTGAAATCGCTTGAAGCTTTCATGATGACCGATCATCTTCTCTCCAAGTCGGGATCTTTATCTTGTTCATCAACACATGATGAACTCCCCTTGTCTTAGCTTCGGGATCCTCTTTTGACGCTCATCAACATATGAAGGCGTACTTATCCCATTTATCCATCTCAACCTTGGACTTTACCTATTTAAAACTCATTGAAAGTGTTAGTCCAAAACACATGGTTGTCTCAATCATCAATGTACTCCATTACACACATGATGGATGCTTTCAAGATCGTTTTATCTTTTCCTTTGATGATTGATCACAACTCAAAGACAATTGATTGAAAGATTAATTGTGTCTTACGTATACTAATGCAACTAATGCTTCATATACTCAAGAACTTTCGGTTGCCCTAGAATCAACAAAATGAACCATCAACACATGATTAGTTCTTTATTGAATGAATGGCAACCGAACACAATTTAAATTGAATTTAAGTTGTCGTGAGTATATATTAACTACACAAGTTTTACATACTCAATTTGATAGAATCTAAAAGTAATGATCCGATTTATGTGGAGTGGTAGAAAGGGATCAATACTCTTAAAATCATTAATTATAGAATAAACTCCATTAAATGTTTGTATACAGATAATTGAACTTTAATCAATATGTACATATTCAATTTTTGATTGCTTTAGAATTTATCCCATACTACCATGAGTATACTATAACTACACAAGTTAAATATACTCAAGGGGTTGTTTTAAAGTAATGATTTTTAATATAGAAAGATGAATTAGATCTGTCGGTGTACTTTACCCCAGGGTACCCTCTTCGCCGCACAAAAGCATGCGTGGCCTACGTGGCAGTCTAGCAGGCGGGTGGTTGTTTACACCGCCTCACGGACGCCGGTCCACGTGGCGCGTGGCGAAAGCAGCAGGGCGGCTTTGGCGGGCGTGTGGCGAGCACGCCGCCCACCGGTGTCGATCCCGTGGCGCGCGGGCGAAGCAGTGTCGGCGATCGCTACCGCTTGCGGCGCCTAGCTCGCGTGGCGGCTTTGGCGGCGGTGGGCGAAGCACGCCTGCTCATCCCGCCGCCATGCAAAAGGAGGTGGGATACGATGGCCGCCTCGAAGCCTCCTTCCCGTCGTCATCGTGTCGTGATGTGTCTGCTTTGTGTCGCACGTCGATTCCAAGGAATTCTGCTACAAGCCCGTTCCTCTGACGCCTCACACCAACCCATCGCAGAGGGGTCACATCTCGGAAGAACCGGGCGAAGGCATGCGTTGGCGTTAATTAAGACTGAAGGAACGGGACAGCGCATAGAGGTGTAATAAATGCATGTAAGATAAGCATGATGACAACCCCTTCTCTATCTGACCCGTGTAAGCCCGTGTATATAAGGGCACTCTAGAGCGTAGGAGAGGGGGGAAAGAGGAGAGGTTAACAGAAGAGCGGGTGATCCCCAAGCTTTGTAACCAAGTTCAAGATAGGCAATCCAAGATCAGGCAGGACGTAAGGCTATTACCCTTTCGCAAGGGGCACGAACACAGGTAAAATCATTGTGTTCATCAAGTTCATAGGCACTAGAATTCGTTAGTGTGAGAGGTACTGGGGTTTCCCTCTGCTAGGGTTTGCCAACTACCAAAGATACCCCCCTACCGAACCAAACCCGGTCCGTAGACTTGGGCCTGTCAGGTGGAATACGCCGACAGGGGCGCACCAGGTAGGGGCTAGTAGTTGGTTTTTCCGATCATCTCTCCGGCGAGTTTCGGTGCTTTCTTTTAGTCCTGTGCATTTGGAGATGGCGGGCTCGCAGCATCAGGAAGGGGGAGAGTCGGGCCATGCTCAGGGTGTGTCCCGGCAATCTCGTCGATTGCAAGACCGTTTCACTCCGCCCCGCGTCGCTGAGTGGACTCCCGCCACTCCTGAAGTGAGAGAAACCCCGCCGCCTCCCTGGACCTTGTTCTTCGATAGTTCGTTCAGATTGGAGGGCACAGGGGCTGGTGTTGTCCTAGTCTCCCCGACTGGGTTGCGTATTGCTTCGGCGCTAGGCATCCAGCGTCTTCAAGTCAAGGGCGACTCCCTGCTAGTCATCAATCAAGCGAGGAAGGAATTTCAATGCCCTGACCCACCATGGCGGCGTACTTGGCGGAGGTCAGGAAAATGGAGTGACGTTTTGAAGGATTGGGATATATTCATGTCCCCCGGCGTGATAATCACCTTGCGAATGGGCTCTCGCAGCTTGCATCCTCAAGGGCTTCTGTCCCGGTCGGAGTTTTCGAAGAAAGACTATCGCGACCGTCCATCGCAGCCCACGATCCAGGTGGGAATGATGGTGTCGCTGTTGCAGCCCCCGATTCAGGAGGGGACGATGGTATGGCCGTCGCGGCCTCCGACTCAGGTGGGGAGGGTGGTCTGCCGCCACGCCTCCATTCGAGGAGGAAGGCGCCGACGTCGCCTCGGCCCCCAAGTCCGGGAGGAAGGCGGCGGTCTTGCCGATCAAAGACCGGAAATGCTTGGCCCAAACAAAGTACCCGGCGAACACCGAGTGCTCACCACACTTGGCGGGAAGATCGATGGATGGATCCGATCCTAGCCTTCCCACGGACCGAGTGATCCCCGACGATGATGCCTCACCGAGAAGATAGCACGTAAGGCCAAGTGCTATACTCACGGTGGGTGGGGACCTATACCACGAGCAAAATGGGATTCTCTTGAAGTGCATCACTCGGGAAGAGGGAGCGCCTGCTCTCGATATCCATGGAGGTGTGTGGGAGCCATATGTCCCGTAATTTGGTAGGCAAAGCGCCGCCAAGGATTTTATTGGCCTATCGCCTCCGTGATGCTTGCGAAGTGGTGAGGATATGCGGCTTGTCGGTTCTTCGCCAGCAAGTCCACCGACCACTTAAGCTCTGCAAACCATCCCGCTCTCTTGGCCGTTCGCGATGGAAATTTGGATATCTGGGTCCGTTCATGGTTACGGGGCTTCACCCACCTCTTTGTCGCCATCGACAAATTCACGAAGTGGGTTGAAGCCGAAGCAGTACGTGCCATTACGGCTTCCGCTGCTGTCGAATTTATACATGGGATATTCACCCGCTTTGGAGTCGCCAACCGCATTATCACCGACAATAGAACTTCGCCACCAAAGGCGGCATTTCGAATTTCGCAATGAGATGGGCACCAAAGTATGCTTTGTTTTGGCCGCCCACCCCAAAAGCAATGGTTGTCGAGCGTGCCAATGCCTTGGTGTTAAAAGGCCTCAAGACAAGAGCGTTTGATCGACTCCACAAGCGGGGGGCGCGTTGGTCGAAGAACTTCCTACGTGTTGTGGTCACCGCACCACACCGGTCAAGCATTGGCGAGACGCCTTTCTTCCCGTGTATGGGGTAGAAGTCGTTTCCCCTCCGAATCGCTCGCTCGGCTCTCCGCGCGTCTCGGTTTTCAAAGTGAAGAAGGCCATGAAGATATTCGGCAAGAAGAGGTCAACCTCTTGAAGAAGTTCGTGATCGGTCGCCTTGGCGCCCGCCTTGCACCAAAGAAAGCCTCAGCGATACCATGCCACCAGTGTCTCGAGAGCACACCTGGCGATGGGCGACTGATCTTCTTGCGCAGGGTTCAGACGCATGCCGGGTTGCATAAGCTGTCTCCCTGGTGGGAGGGCCCCTTCAAGGTGGTCTCAGTATCTCGGCCCGGGGCGGTCCGGTTAGCCACTGAAGACGGCCAGGAACTGGCGAATTCCTACAATGTGGAGTTGTTGCGGAAGTTCTATCCATGAAAAATTGTAAGTACCCGGTGGTTCGCTTCGATCAGCCTTGGGATGGACTTGTCCTCCAGCTGATCAGCGGCCACTAGTTGTTGATAATGTTATTATCTTGAGGATTTTCTACCCTATTACTACTCCTTTTTTGTGTCCTACGGGACAGTTTGCGCATAGATGTTATTGGTCCCTAAGTTTTGGCAACCCCTTGTCGGTCCATAATTATGCCTGGTATCCGTGCCGGGTAAGGACGGGCAACCAGGAAGCGGATTTGGCACGGTGCTCAAATGTGGTTCATACACCTCGGGTTGGCTCTCAGAAGCACCGCTGGTCGTTACCGCAAGCGCTGCTGGCCTAGTATCCTTCCTGGGAGTTCGCTGCTTTACCGCACATTGCCATGGGCCGTGTTTTGGAAAAATGGCGACGACATGGAAGCCAAAACAAGTGAACCAATATTACCCCATGCGCAGACTTATGTTATCAGGATCTATATTGTATGTGCCCTGCATGGTATTCATCCGCCTTTGCACTAGCTGCACATGTGTACGAGTCAAACTTTAAAACTTTGGCTCGATTCGAAAAGAAAAATCTAATAGTGCACGAAGGCTCCGGCTGGTCGCCCAGCTTGAAATTTGGTCTCCTAAAGACTCCTACGGCCGCCTAGAGCTTGAAATTTGGTCGCTCGAAGACTCACGCCGCCCATTTGCTTGGTTGGGCACTGCTAAGCGGATAAGTGTTTCAAGTAACACTCCTGATTGTTTGCTTATGTGTATGCTGAAAATGATTAAATTATGCATGGTTATCACGGACGTCGCAAACCCGACGGCTCCTTGGTGATAAAGGGAAAGTCTTCAGTGTGAGCGTCTAGTAAGGCTAAGTGACCAGGGTGTAAGTTTGGCACGGTACTCAAACACGGCTCGTACACCTCGGGTTGGCTCTTAGAAGCACCGCTGGTTGTCACCGTTGAGCGCCGCTGGCCCAGGACCACTCCTGGGAACTTATCATCTTCTACGCCACACTGGAGTACGATTCTAAGAGATCACAAGGATTTAAGTTCTGAAAAGGTTTAAGCCAATGACAACCCTGCATAAAATCTTGACGGCAAAACTATTCTGTGTTCAAACACAGACTATTGCGCCTCAAAGCCGTCTTGGCCTAAGTTCTATGTAACTTGCGCGTATTGTGCTTACATTTGTGATTGGTAGCATGCAATGTCAAATAAGCGCAGCAAGCAAGCATGAAGATAAAACTAGGAAACATCCATTACAGCTAAAGTTTGTTAAAGTGTTTATACAGACATAGGAGGCTGATCAACAAAGGAAGTAAAAACAAAAAAAATAGGGTGGCGGCTCAGCCCTTCACTCATCACCCACGTCGATGTCGCCGGCGTCTTCTTCCTCCGCCACCGGGGTGGAGACATCCATGACCGGCTGCTGCACTTGCAGCTGCCCGGCCAAATGTTCGGCGGCCGCTCGCACGCGTGCCTCTGCCTGGGCGGCGTCTCCCACGATACCAATCTCCATTGCCGCCATCGGGTCTGAGGCGTCGCTGGCCGCCCAAAGATGCCAAAGACGAGGTTGCGGTCATCACGCAACCTCTTGCCCTCCCCGTGGAGCGTGCGGCGGCGGCGGTGGGCGGCCCGAGCGCCTCCGTGGCTGGTTGGTCGCAGAGGCGATCTTGTGAGGGCGGTGTCTGGAGGGCATCTCCAAAGACCACGCCCAAAGGTTCGTGCATCTTTGATCTGTTGGAAGGCTCCCTTGAGCATGGTGGCGAGATTGCGCCTGAGGCGGTCAGCCTCGTACTCGAAGGTCCTTGCGCGCGCCGCCCTCTCCGCCTGTTCTTTGATGGTAGCTGGCGGTCGGTGGCTCTCTCTTGCGCCATCATCGTGTCCACCCTTTCCGCTCCGTGCCGCTACTGCCGATGGCCTCCGTCTAAGCTATCTCGCCGTCTGCTCCATGCCCGGCCTGGTGGAGAAGTGCGCCAAGCGAGCTGTGCAAATTGCTGAGCTCAGTGAAGAGCTCAGCGGAGCGCACGGCGGGAGTGGCGACGGTGCTGGGGGCGAGTTGGCGGGGTGCGCTGGTGTCAGGGCCGCCTGCCTCTGTCTGGTCAGTGGCGGCGGCCGGCGGTGTCTGGGCGGAAGTCTCCGCCGCCTCAGCAGGCGCAGGTGGCGTCTGCTCCCTTGAAGCATCTTGAGGGGCCGTCCTTGGCGCCACCCTCAAGCTGAAGCTGGCCTTGGGGACCTCGAGTCCGCCTTATCGAGTGGCGGCGTGGGTCCCCGTGGCAGAAGGTGGTGGCGCCGTGAAGGTTGAGGCCGGCGCCACGGAAGAAGTCGGAGAAGAAGAGGACGATGAAGCCGGTGCCGGCGGTGCCGTAGGCGGCGTTGGTGCTGGCGGTACTGGAAGCGGCGGTGGCGATGTTGGCGCCGCTGGTGGCAATGCTGGCGCCGCAGGTGGCGGCGCCGGAGCGGTTGGTGCCACAATTGGGGCGGTGGGTGCAGCCGCCCCATGCGATGTCACCGCCACCCTTGAACTGGTGGCGGCGGAAGTCTGGTCCGCACGGCGGGCCTTCTTTGCATCCGGACCTGAGGTGTCCGGGACAAGTGGTCGCTTGCCTGCTGCCCGATCGGTGGGAGGAGGTACATCCCTGATCGTCAGAGGGGCGCGTGGCGGCACCACGGCAAGGCCGGTGGAGTCCATTGGCGGCAGCAACCTGACGATCCTCAGACGCTCCGCAGACTCCAAATCGGCGAGCGGCCGTGCCGATGAAGGGAAGTCCAGACCAGCTGGAACCGGCGGCATGAGCCCGGAGAGCCACGTGTTGATACGTGGCCCATCCAAGTTTCCCGCGCCTGGCCAAAGTTAAAAAGAGACTACCGGTTGGTAGGGAGCAACACAAAAGAGGCATGAATGCGAAAAAAGCCAAAAATAATAGTGAAGACTTACGGCCGAGAAAGGTGCAGGTGATGTCGTCGTCACTGTATTGCCATGCTGGGCGAATACGGCGGTGAAGGGGGCTAAGTCTTCGGGATACAAAATCCCTAACAACCATCGCCCCAGTTAAACCGGCGTCCCGCAGGCTGTTGATGCGGGCCGCCATTGCCCGGAGCTCTGCCGTCTCTTCGACGGGCGAGTTCCAGTTTTCGGTGGCCGCCGCTGGCCCGGCGGGCACCCCCAGAGCATCGACTCCGCTGTCGTCGTTGACGTACAGCCATTCGCTGCGCCAGGCCTTCCAGTTTGACCTGGGCTGGAAAGGGAGATAGCGGGCAGCCATCCGGTCCCGAAGACGGAAGTGGCAGCTCCCCAGCAGTTCACCGTCGGAGGAGGCGCGGTAGAGGAAGAAGTAGCAAAAAAGTGGGAGATTTGGCATCACCCCCATGAACATTTCACAGAGGTGTGCGAAGATGGCGAGAAAAAGAATGGAATTGGGGGTGAGGTGGAGGTGATGGATCTCATAGAAGTGGAGGATGGTGAGGAAAAAATCAGAAAAAGGCGGCACCAAGCCCGCCATTATGCCCCACACGAAGATGATGATCTCGCCGGAGGGGCACTGTGGCGTGGGGGTTCCGGCCCGGAAAAAGAGAGGGCCCTCCGGCACAATGGTGTGGAGTCTCCCCACTCTGTAGGAGTTCACTGTGGAAGCGGGAATGGAAGGCGAAGCAGAAGAAGCCATGAAAGCGAAAGTGGCGAAAGGCAAGGAAAACTTAGAGCAAGAAGATGAAGTTTGCAAGAGGTGCTAAAAGCGTGAACTGCCTGGTGCGGATGGGCCTATATGTATCCCCCACTCGCACCGACGGTTCACGAAAAGACAGGGTTGTGCGCCGTTTCGGGTCCCAAGAGAAATCAGCGAATGCGGGAAGAAATCGAGGCGGTCGCATCCTGATAAATGATGGCCCCATCCAAGAATGCACCGGCATTTAATATAAGATCTCGAGAGGCTCTGATGTGCGTTCTTGGGTGGGCCCGGGGGCTACTGTCGGCGTACTTTACGCCAGGGTACCCTCTTCGCCGCACAAAAGCATGCGTGGCCTACGTGGCAGTCTAGCAGGCGGGTGGGTGTTTACACCCGCTCACGGACGTCGGTCCACGGGCGCGGGCGCGGCAGTGGGCGGCCACGCCTCGCCGCCGCCCGCCCCCACGTGGTGGCTGGCGGCGGGGCGAAGCACGCCCGCCCACCGGTGTCGATCCACGTGGCGCGGCGGCAGTGGGCGGCCGCGACACCTGCCGCCCGGCGCCCGGCCAGCGTGGCGGCTTTGGCGGCGGTGGGCGAGCACGCCGCTCGTCCGCCGCCATGCAAAAGGAGGTGGGATACGATGGCCGCCTCGAAGCCTCCTTCCCATCGTCATCGCGTGTCGTGACAGTCCGCTGTGTCGCACGCCGATTCAAGGAATTTCGCTACAAGCCCGTTCCTCGACGCCACACCAACCCATCGCAGAGGGTCACATCCGGAAGAAGCAGGCGAAGGCATGCGTTGGCGTTAATTAAGACGAAGGAACGGGAACAGATAGAGGTGTAATAAATGCATGTAAGATAAGCATGATGACAACCCTTCTCTATCGACCGTGTAAGCACGTGTATATAAGGGCACTCTAGAGCGAGAGGGGAGAGGTCAAGAGCGGGTGATCCCCAAGCTTTGTAACCAAGTTCAAGATAGGCAATCCAAGATCAGGCAGGACGTAAGGCTATTACCCTTTCGCAAGGGGGCCTGAACCTGGGTAAAAATCGATGTGTTCATCAAGTTCATAGGCACTAGAATTCGTTAGTGTGAGAGGTACTGGGGTTTCCCTCTGCTAGGGTTTGCCAACTACCAAAGATACCCCCCTGCCGAACCAAACCTGGTCCGTAGACTTGGGTCTGTCAGATGGAATACGCCGACAAGATCAATACTATTGAAACATCGAGGTAAAGTATGAACTCTCCCTAAATGTTTGCATTCATGTATATATGGAATTGAAAATATTAATGCACATCTTGAGGTCTCAATAATGGTAGAGTTCATCCTTTAACTTGAATCCAAAATATGCATTAAGATATCATAAAATGAATACTGATATCATAAAATGAATATGAGTGTATACCTTAGGTTTTTCATTTTTTAATGAGATGAGACTAATCAAGGATATACTTAGTAAAAGAGTTAGTCTCGTATTTGGATTTATCAATATGATCATGAGTATTGTACCCAAGGAATGCAAAAAGATATATAATATGAGTTTGAATGCATACATTTGATATTTCCATCCCTTTCATCCAAAAGAGGCTAATAAGAGTTGAACTCAATAAAATAGTTAGTCTCATAAAAAGATTTGTCATTAATTAATAATTGAGACTAATCAATATTATGATTATAAAAAGAATTAGTCTCAACATTAGATTTGTCATTAACACAAAAACCAAATTAATGGAGCTTGAATTTTCACCTGTAAGTTTTGCAATCTACTTCGTCGTAACGAGTTTATGAGATATATTTTTTTAGCGATCTTGTCTATAAATATAATATGTATTTTATATTCTAATGCGTCTTTAAATATAATATGTATTTTATATTCTAATGCAAAATTAGCATGATGTTTCCTCTATACCCCTAATAAATATACATCTTTATTTTATATGCTCTACATGCATGCATTGAATATAGTGCTTAGTGATAATAATTATTGGTAATCTAGTTATTTTTAATATCTTTTTGTCTATGTGCCAAGAAGAAATACTTCTTATAAACTTGGATGGGGAGAGTAAGAGCATGTGTATTCTCCGTTCGGCCGACCTCAACTTCGTCTTTTCCATCTTTGGAGCCCAGTTTTGAAAGTTAGCTGGCTCTAAAGAAGCTAGGAAGAAAAAAAAGTTAGCTTTTGGCTCGAATTTTGCTTCAAACCCACTCAAAGTCACTTTGATGTTTCTACCATTCCCTTCTCATCATCATATAATCCTTTCTAAATCGACATCCCTACATGACCAACAAACCTTGCAGTACCCCCTCCCTGCAACAGTGTAGATCAAGCATGTAACGACACGATCAGTCGGTGCACCATGACAAATCTAACTGTGGCAACAATGTTAGTTTATAATTTATCCTCTAAATCTCTTCCTAGAGCTAGAGAAGCTTGTGAAAGGGTGTTTCAATTTTCAAAATTTAGGCTCCATTTTCAACGGGGCTCAACAAAGCTAGACTCCAATTTGCCTAGAAAACAACTTCAAAGCCATGCCCAAACGGCACCAAAGGTAATACCATGGGAAAGAGTAATTTTTTGCATTGATGCCAATGGATGGATGAGTGGATGCTAAGCCTGGATTGCATAGCACCGAAGCAAATCTTAGAAGCTGGTGCTAGGTCGAAAAAAAGGTTGTTTAACATCTATAGGTGATACTAAGGGTTAGAGTAAGTAACTAGCATTATATGAGAGGGGGAGAAAGGTGATATGTCCAATTTAGCACCTACTTTAGATGCTAATATGTACATGTTCTTAATAAGTACTAATATGTGCTGTACAGATGTTAATTACAAAGTTTTGACCTTAGTCATATGGCAGGCAAAGACAACCTAAAGTATTATTTATTGGAAAATGCAATGCTTACCATATATTTTGCATGCAATGTAGGTACGACTTGCCTCCTTGTGTCCCACTAACATTGTGTGACAAGCCGATAACGAGCTAACGTGTGGATTGCTGGCCACATGAATAAAGCCCCTTCTAAACTTGATAAGTGAATTACAATTTTGTCCTCGTCTTCTATCGTGTCCAAATCCTCTCCGATGTACAAGATGCTCTCCGTTACCAATCATTTTTATATATTTTCATTTCCAAAAAGAAGTGCATTGGTTTGTCATCAGTCTCTATTATCTCTTTTATAATGGTATATAAACTTGAAATCTCCAACCATGTGCTTCTTTTCTCCCTTTTTGATGAAGAAACTGTATGAAATAGAAGACCGATGGCGATATTGATGGTAGAGGAAGGACGGTATGGTAGGATATTAGAATGCAAAATTAGATCCATGGTGAGCCGAGTGGCGATTTCTGCTGTGAGCAAGAGGCAGCCCCGCATTTGCTGCAACGTCGGGGGAGGGGGCCATGAAGAATTATCAATAGACTTTGAGGAATTGAGGTGGAGTCCTTGGCTTCAACCAAGAGAAGGCTACGTACATTTCTAATTTTGAAGAAAAAATTGGTTTGGTGACACTGAAATATCATGTGTTTTAGTTTATACCATCGAAAGTCATATATACTTATTTATTATTCTCTCAACCTTTATTAGCCTTTTTCCTTTGTTTCATTCTTTTGCCAAAAACCTTTATCCAAAATGACTGAACCACCCTCACAGTTTGAGCAGCACATACCTAGTCTGTTCTCGTGGCTGTCACGCTCAACGCTTGATCGTTCGCTGGTTGATGTGCTCCCACTGGTTACGAGAAGGGAGGGGGAGGCGGAGGAGCTGGAGGAGAGTGACAATCAGCGATAGCCATCGTATCTGTTAAAGCCAATATCATCTTGTCCACGCTGGTGGAGCACCATCATCTTCCTCTTAGTCAGCATCCTTCTTGCCGCCCCTAACACCCAGCCATCAGATGTCATCAGCAAATTTTATCGGCTCAAGCCCGCCACCTCTGGATCCAACGCCGGTTGGCACCATCCTGACCTACCACCACCGCATCCCGCTACTCCCAAAGCCATGCCGTGGATGGATCTCATCGGGCCGTCACCTCTAGTTCCACCGATTGCTAACGTGATAGCGACGTCACCATTCCTAACGTGCAGACTAGGGATGGCAACGGGGAAAATCCCCGTGGGAAACACTCTGTCACCTCCTTATCCTCACTCCCTAATAGAGAAATTCCCTACCGAGGAACGGAGAATGGGGTCTCATTGCCATCCCTAGTGCAGATCCACAACTAGGAGTTGGGCTTGATACGGCCCACGTACTGGACAACGAGTCCACCAGCAACAGTAAGGTTGCTGGGTACCCCTGCTTCTTCTTCCTCCATCTCCTTTGCCTTCTCCTCCACAGCTCTTCCCTTCCAAAACCCCGAAAACCCTAACCACTCGAATGTTGAATAATTCTTGCTGTTATCTAGTTGTTAGGATTAGCTTGTTTCCTGCGTTTTAGCTAAATGCATGTTGAGTAGTGGAGCTCCTACCTTTCAGGGTTGAGCGTCGGCGTCATAATCCCCGCATGCCGCATGCGATGAGTGGGTGAAATGGCGCAATTCGCCTGCCATTTAGGCCATGTTCTTATGTAATTTCTTTGCTATTTAAGTGATCAAAGAGTCGGAAAAAAGCTGCCGCTTCGCAAAGACAAAATTCTCTGTGTATTCTAGCGCTCTTGTGCCTTGTTTCGACATTTGTATCGAGCGCGTTCAATCCAGGAGCTGCGATGTTCCGCCCGGCCGAAAGTCGATCGCCTCGCGTCGCCGAAGGTTCTCGCGGAGCACATTCCGCAGCCGAGGACGTGACGCTGGGCACGTTAGGGTGATCGGCGCGTCGTCAAGGAGCCCGGAGGTTCGCCAACTACTCGATCCTATCGAGACCAACTATAGCGGTGGTCCATCATGATGCGAGTCATGCCGAAGCAAGAGGTCTCGGGATGCGGTTGAGTCTGGCGATCTTGATCTAACGGAGGACCGCATGGCGCCGGCTATTCTTCATGCTGCGCCTGTGGAAATGCGCCACACTCTGGAGTTGAAGACGAGCGCCAAGGAGGCCTGGGACACGATCCAGGCGCTACAACTGGGCTCGGAACGGGCGCGCAAGGCAAGCGCGCAGAGGCTTCGTCGAGAGTACGAGCAAATCGCGTTCCAGGACGGGGAATCGGTGGACAAATTCACCCTGCGGCTCAACAACATTACCACGCAGCTCGCGATGCTTGGTGATCCTGAACCGAGCCAAAAGGTGGTCGAGAAGATGCTCCGAGTTGTTCCCAAGAGGTATAACCAGATTGCAATTGCTATTGAAACTATGTTAGATCTTGGTGATATGTCTCTGGAGGAGGTCTCGGGGCGATTGAAGGCGGCCGAAGATCATCTTGAACCGAGTCCGGCGCAATCAGATGCGTCAGGGAAATTGATGTTCACTGAGGAATAGTGGGAGGCGCGCCAGGAAGAGCGACGGCGACATGCAGGCGGCGGCTCAGGTTGTCGTCATGACAGGCGCGGGCGCTGGCGTAAGAACACACCCAACGATGGGTCATCGAGCTCAGGCGGCCACAAGCCCAAGATCTCTGCGGACCAGTGCCGTAGCTGTGGAGGTTATGGACACTGGGCAAGGCAGTGCAAGTCCAAACCCAAGAAGGTGCAGG
Source organism: Guadua angustifolia (assembly GCA_036346375.1). Lineage (NCBI taxonomy): Eukaryota > Viridiplantae > Streptophyta > Magnoliopsida > Poales > Poaceae > Guadua > Guadua angustifolia. The sequence goes on along the minus strand of CM070504.1, from coordinate 79,235,649 downwards.
TGCTTATAGTCCAAGAGGAGGAAGAGTCACTACTTCTAGTGACAGCGAGCGTTGACACCAAAGCACTACCACCAACCTTCATGCACACTCCAGTACAAGTGGACGAAAAGAACTTGTCTGTGCAGGTTGGGCAGGAGGAAGATGCTGCTTCTTGGTGTTGGGTGCCCACCACTACCGAAGATGTCCAAGATGCTAGCAAGGTTCGATCGGCGGTGCAGCATGAACTCCCGTTCGAGGCTAAAGCGCTTGTGCACCTGGTTGAGACCAAGGTGTTTGTGCAGCTCGGGGAAGAAGAAGGCAGTGACTCGAGCCGCTGGGTGCTCGACACTAGTGCCACAAATCATATGACAGGCTGTCGGTCGGCGTTTGCCGAGCTAGACAAGTTTGTCTGTGGCACAGTGAGGTTTGGCGATGGGTCTGCAGCGCGGATAGAGGGCTGTGGCATGGTGCTGTTCATCTGCAAGAACGGCGAGCACCGAACATTCTCCGACGTCTACTTCATTCCAAGACTCAACACCAACATTATTAGCCTTGGGCAATTGGATGAGGCTGGCCATCCAGTGAACATTGACGAAGGGATCCTGACAATCCGTGAACCAGGAACACGACGATTGCTGGCGAAGGTACAGCGTGCTCCAAATCGACTCTATGTGCTCAACGTCACCTTTGCACAGCAGATTTCTTTGGTGGCTAGAGGCGATGAGGAAGCGTGGAGGTGGCATGCTCGCTTTGGCCACCTCGGTTTCCAAGCATCAAGAAGATGGTCTTTGAAGGAATGGTGCGAGGATGCCGCCGATTAAGCAAGTCGATCAATCAGGCGATGGATGCCTCGTTGGTAAACAATGAAGGGCACCATTCCCAGATCAAGCGCGATCCGTGCGGCTCGTGTGCTAGAGCTCGTGCACGGGACATTTATGGCGATTTCGCGGCGACACCAAGGGAAAAGGTATTTCTGCTCCTAGTTGATGATAAGAGCAGTTCATGTGGGTTGTCTTCTTTGAAAACAAAGGATGAAGCCGCCGGCGCCATCAAGCAATTCCAGTCTGCGGAAGTGGTGTCCGGGCATAGGCCGGTGCATCGCGGATCGATCGAGGCGGCGAGTTCACGTCTTCGGAATTCGCCGAGTATTGTGCGAACCAAGGCGCCCATCGTCAATTAATGCGCCATACTACGCCACAAACAAAACGGCGTGGTCGGCGCCGCAATGCCATGGTGGTGGCGACCGCCGATGCATGCTCAAGTCAAGGGATCGCCTGTGGTTCTCGGGGCGAGGCGGTCACGGCGGCGTGTACGTCTTTGAAGCATGTGTCGCCAACCAAGAGCGTCGAAGGAATGACGCCATTCGAAGCTTGGTACGGGAAGAAGCCTGGCGTTCATCATCTGCGCACCTTTGGGTGCTTAGTTCACGTCAAGACAACCAAGCCACACTTGAAGAAACTTGAAGACAGAAGCCGAGCAATGATCTTCGTCGGCTACGAGCGCGGTTCCAAGGCGTATAGGGCGTATGATCCGGCCACAAAACGTGTCCATGTGACACAGGATGTGGTGTTTGATGAATTGGCCCAGTGGAACTGGGAGGGCGACAAGGAGCATGAAGATAGCGGTGATGACTCCTTCACGGTGGAGTACACAGTGGTGAGCTGGCAAGAAGACACTGGAGTTAATGAGCCTCCAGGATCGATCACAAGTGCTGGCACATCGGGTGCTGCTACGCCGATCACAGAAGCTCCTACGCCTCTCATGCACACTCCAAGCGGCGAGACGTCATCAAGTCCAGGCGGCGCACTTGCACAAGAACAGGAGGAGGTGGCAACACCATCGGTGCGGTGAAGATCGGGACGCCGATCATGACAACGCGCCAATACGGCCAGCGCCCCGACGACATCATCCGGCCCGGTGGAGCAGGCGAGCTCCACGCCGTGAGCGCGGACGAGCCTTCATCACTGACCGATGCTCAGCGACAGCCAAGTTGGTGAAAAGCAATGCTGGAGGAACTTCGCTCAATCGAAGAGAACAATACGTGGTTCCTCACTGATCTCCCTCAAGGACGACGTGCGATTGGTCTCAAATGGGTGTTCAAGGTTAAGAGGGATGAGCATGGCGCAGTAACCAGGCACAAGGCGAGGCTTGTGGTAAAGGGCTATGCACAGCGTCAAGGCATCGACTACGACGAGGTGTTTGCTCCGGTGGCGCGCATGGACACGGTGCGGTTGCTGCTCGCACTGCCATCCCATGAAGGATGGGAGGTTCACCACATGGACGTCAAGTCCGCGTTTTTGAACGGTGATTTGACAGAAGAAGTCTATGTGGAACAGCCACCGGGATTTGCATGTTCTGGTAAGGAACACAAGGTTCTCAAGTTGAAGAAGGCACTCTATGGTCTTCACCAAGCACCAAGAGCCTGGAACCAGAAGCTTGATGAGTCTTTTTGCCACTCGGGTTCGTGGAGGAGCCCATCCGAGCACGCCATCTACATCAGGGAAGATGATGCAGGAAGGCTGGTGCTAGGAGTTTATGTGGATGATCTCATCATCACTGGCACAAGCGCTGCAAGCATCAAGAAGTTCAAGGTACAAATGGCCAATTTATTCAGCATGAGTGATTTAGGCTTGCTTAGTTATTACCTTGGTATAGAAGTAAGACAGAGTGAAGATGGAGTCACCTTGAGCCAAGGAGCATATGCGGTAAAAATACTGGAAAAGGGAGGAATGCTGGAATGCAATCCATGTCAAGTACCGATGGAGCCCAGACTGAAATTGAGTAGGGAAGGAGCTGGAGGACAAGTTGATGCAACCACATACAGGAGCTTGGTTGGCAGTCTTAGATATCTAGTAAACACTCGTCCTGATCTTGCATTTGCAGTTGGGTATGTCAGTAGGTTTTTGGAGAAGCCTTGTGAAGATCACTTGACAGCAGTAAAGCATATGTTGAGGTACATTGCAGGAACTAGCAATTGGGGTATCTTCTATCCAAGAAAGAAAAGTGCAGAACTCTCACTGACTGGGTTTAGTGACAGTGATTTAGCTGGGGACGTTGACAGCAGGAAAAGTACTTCAGGGATGATTTTCTTTCTTGGAGATAGTCCCATTACTTGGCAGTCCATGAAGCAAAAGGTAGTAGCATTATCAAGTCGTGAAGTCAATACATTGTCTTCGCAGAGCCGCTGCTTAGCAGTTTGGTTATACGATTCTTGGCTGAAATTTGAATTGAGCCAATTAAACGGTGCTAAGGGCGGATAACAAGTCTGCCATCTCTTTGGTCAAGAATCCAAGACATCTGGCAACCAAGCAAGCATATAGATACAAGATTTCATTTGCTTCATGAGTATGCAGAGAAGGGCCGATTGAAGTGAAGTTCATTGGTCATCAAGAACAATTGGGTGATGTTTTGACAAAGCCCTTTGCGTAACGAAGTTCAGAGAACTTTGCAACAAGATTGGCCTGGTAGAAGTTGAGCAGTGCAGCAAGACTTAGGAGGAGATTTGTTGAATAATTCTTGCTATTATCTAGTTGTTAGGATTAGCTTGTTTCCTGCGTTTTAGCTAAATGCATGTTGAGTAGTGGAGCTCCTACCTTCAGGGTTGAGCGCGTCGCGCGTCATAATCCCCGCATGCCGCATGCAGTAGTGGGTGAAATGGCGCGCAATTCGGCCTGCCGTTTAGGCCATGTTCTTATGTAATTTCTTTGCTATTTAAGGGCCTGTTTGGCAGAGCTCCAGCTCCCAACTCCACCCTGGATCTGGGTGGAGCACTGCCAAACACCCCAACTCCACAAAACAATGGAGCAGGCAACTCCGTGGAGCAGCAAGAGTTCCAGTACAGTTTTTTGGAGCAAGGAAAAAGGTGCTCCACGGATGGGTTTTTTCAGAGTAGACATGGAGTTGAGGGGAAATTACCCACCTTTGCCACAGGGGTAATACCCCTCCCGATCCCAGCCCACCCGACTGTCCCCTGCCGCTAGGGCCGGTCTTGCCTCCCCACCGCCGCCCTGCGCCTCCTCCCGGTCGGCGACCTCCCTCCCTTGCTGCCCTCCGGCGCCTCCTCGCCTCTCGCCTCCTCGCCTCTCGCCCTCCTCGCCCTGCGCCTCCTCCCGGCCATGACGCTCCCTCGCCTCGCCCGCCTCACTGCGCCTCATCGCCTCTCCAAATAAACAGGCGCCCTCCTCGCCTCGCCGCCCCTCCTCGCCCTGCGCCTCCTCCCGGCCGTGGCACCAGTGGCTGCACCGGCGCCCAATGGCAAGCCCTCCTCCCCCTCCGCCCAGTGAGCACCAGGCGCCCTCGCCCCTCCCAAGCGGCCGGTCTTGCCCCCTCGCGTCTCCCTCCACTCCTGCTGCCCATCACAAGTGTACAAGGTGAATCCGCTAATCCGCTAATCAAAGATGAACTTGAGATGAATTTTTCTTGTTTGTGTAGAACTAGATGAAAATTGAGATGAATTTGAGATGAATGTGAGATGACAGTTGAGATGAATACCGTATGCACCTTGAACTTGTTGTTGCTTCAGGTGAATACCGTATGCACCAGATGTATTGCTTGTTTGTGTTAATTCTTGTGAGCATTGTGGATTTTAGCCTGGGCATGTTTGTGTTAATTCAAGTGTGTTCAAGTGTGTTCAAGCTGTTATTCCGGATGTATTGCTTGTTTGTGTTAATTCAAGTGTGTTCTGAAAGTGTATAGTTGGCTATTGTGTAGATGGCTGTTTAGCAGAACTTGTTATGAGTCCAGCTTATGAATGAACTTGTTATGAGTCCAGCTAAAGTGTGTTATGAGTTCTCTGTTTATGAGTCCAGCACCTTGAAGGAGTTTATGAATGATTGAGGCACAGAGGAGTCATGTTTATGAATGAACTTGTTGTCTGATTTCTTTTCGTCTAGCATAGTACTGGAGGACTTTGGGTAGAAAGATGATGTGCTTCCTGACCATAGCATTAGCTTTAATGAACTCAGTCTTTGCTTGATCCTGTTAATTCTGGTTAGCATTGTGGAATTAGATACTTGTTGTTGCTTCAGGTGAATACCGTATGCACCAGATGTAGGGTATTGCATAGTTGGGTATTGCATTGTTGTGACTGGGATTGAGAGATGTGTGCATAGTTACCGTATACACAGCTCTAATGCATGTTCTTTTAAAATGTGAAAAATAGAATGTAATGGGATTGAGAGATGTGTGCCCTGGCATTTCATTTTTGAACAAATACTTATTGTCACTACTTTGTGTTGCTTGATACGCTATAGATTGATGTGTGGTTTGTTGGGATTTCGCTAGTTACTTGATGCCATCCGAATGTTCTTAGCTAGCTAACACTTCTCTCTCTCGATAATATTTTGCAATATGATGATAATCTGTCAGATGGTGTTGAGTGGAATAATTTGAACACTAGAATCATTTGTGAGTTGTTTCTTTGAACAAGTGGAGATTGGAAACCGACCAAACACGCACTTGAACTCTGTTGGTTACATAGAAATTAGAAAAAGGTTTAAAGAAAGAACAGGCATAGAACTCAACAAGACTCAAATTAAGAACAAGTGGGATAAGTTGAAAGTTGAATTTACAGCATGGAATAAGTTGTTGTTGAGGCAGACAGGCGGGGGTTGGGACCATGAGAAAGGTACTCTTCAACAGGATGATGAATGGTGGGAGAAGGCAAAGAAGGTTAGTTTGTGCACATATTTCCAATGTGCCAGGACATTCCATGATTAATGAACTAATTTATGTTTATTTCCAATTTGCCAGGACATTCCTGGTTGTGGCAAATTTAAGAAAAAAGGCATTCAAAACGAAGACCTTCTTCGACAAATGTATCGTGACATTTCCAATGATGGTGAAGACCATTGGAATCCTATGGGTACCACCCCAGTAGCACCTTCTGCAAATAGTGATACACAAAATGTAGCTACAAAAGACTGGGAGGATGAAGGCATGAATGATGATGTGATTCCTGATGATTCTCCCAGCACTAGTAACGGCAAGAGACGTGCTCGTCTTGTTCCTGGTAAAGGCAAGAAGGTTAAGACAAGTACAGCTCTTGTCATTCAAGAAAAAATTACGAAGATAGCTGATTCGGCCTCATCTGTGGCTGCTAAACATGCAGATCGTACTTCCATTGCACAAGTCATGGAACTTGTTGTTGCTTGTGGTGCAAACTATGGAAGCAATGAGCATTACATTGCTACTGATCTGTTTGTGAAAAGGGAGCAGAGGGAGATGTTCATGACATTGCCCAGTAATGATATTAGATTTGATTGGCTAAGGAGAAAGTACGTTGACAAGTATGGGCGAGAATGAGATGTGTTTGAACTAGTTGTATTGATTTCTTATTTCTGTAGCAAGAATATTTTTGTATGTCGTGTTTGGATATTGTCATTCTGTTTGAAGACAATTTGTTTGAAGACTATTAATTATTGTTATTGTGTTTGAAGACTATTAATTATTGTCATTGTATTTGAAGACTATTATTATTGTTGTGTCTCATATTGATGTTTATTGTACAGATGTCTGAAAGTGATAGTGATGATTCTAGTGAAGAGTTGGAAATTTTTTTTTGATATGGTTTTGGGTGCTGCTGAAATAGCTCAAATATTTGTGAGTTTTACCTACACAAGGCACCACCAAGGACATCACAAACAAGTGGCATGGGATGGTTGATTGAGACGCTAAAGACTCCTGGAGAATGTCATACCCTACTACGTATGAACCAAACTATCTTCATGGATTTACATGGTTTGCTAGTGAATAGGTATGGATTGCAATCATCTATACACATGAGCACTTATGAAACGCTAGCAATTTTTCTATTTACATGTGGTGGATGTGAGTCAAATAGGAGAGGTCAAAATCGGTTTAAGCATTCAGGTGAAACCATTAGTAGGAAGTTTGATGAGGTTCTAAACTGCTTGGTTGCTATGGCAAAAGATTACCTAAGACCTCAAGATCCTAATTTCGTAACTGTCCATAAGAGGATTAGAGATGATAAGAGAGCTTATCCACACTTCAAAGATTGCATTGGTGCTCTTGATGGAACTCATATTCGTGTAACTCTTGCGCCTGAAGAGCAAATAAGGTATGTTGGAAAAACTGGAATTCCAACCCAAAATGTGCTCGCAGTTTGTGACTTTGATATGCGATTCACTTATGTATCAACTGGTCAACCGGGAGCAATGCATGACACAAGCGTATTGTACCATGCGATTAGAGTGGATCGAGAGTTCTTTCCACATCCTCCACAAGGTAATGCACTTTCAATTTTTCATGAAATTTACAAGCAAGTCTTATATTGAAATAATAACTTGCTTTACCTTTTTATTTTGACAGGCAAGTATTATGTTGTTGATGCGGGCTATCCTAACCGACCTGGTTACCTAGCACCATATAAGGGAGAAAGATACCATTTACCTGAGTGGCATAGAGGTATGGAACCGAATACTCCTAGGGAGAAGTTCAATAGAGTGCACTCATCCGTGCGTAATGTTATCGGCGATCATTTGGAGTATTGAAGATGAAGTGGCAAATCTGCATAAGATGCCAAGCTATCCGATGCACAAACAAAAATGATTGTTCTTTGCTACTATGGTGCTTCATAACTTCATACGTGAGCATGTTAGTGGAGACTGGGACTTTGAAAAAGTTGATCGAGATCCTAACTACATACCTACCATACCAGAAAGATACAACAAATATGCAGTTCCTTATCAAACGTCAGATGGGACAACTACTCAACCAAGCATTGTGACTATGGATGCATTTCGAGATGAATTGGCAACCGCTATTGCGCTCTCATGGAATTAATCTTATTTTTTCCTATATGTTCTTTGATGGAACCATTTCACTTATATATTTCATGGAATTAATCTTATAGTGTGGATCAATTTCTTTTTGTAATGGTTTTACTATAGAAAAATGTTTTTTTAAGTAAGAAGATACATGTTTGTAGGATTTATTTCCCTATTTGATAATAAATTATAATTGGACCTTCCACCACTGGATTTATGTTTTACAAAGTGCATGGAACTTTCGTGATGCACAAAGTGCATGGATGCACAAAGTGCATGGATGGCGCCATTCACAAAGTGCATGGAACTTTCGTACTGTACTGTACTGGAACTTTTCGTTGGTTGCACAAAGTGCATGCATGGCGCCATTCAACATGCTGGACGTGGAGAAGAACATTGAGTACAGTTCTTTGAGGGTAATGTTGACCATTCACCATCATTCTAGGATTTGGAGCTAATTTTATAGCCAAACACCACAACTCTAACTCTAGTTCTGCAGTGGAACTGTTCTACAGTGGAGTTATGGAGCAGAGCTAAAAAAATGAAGTTGGAGCTGTGCCAAACAGCCCCTAAGTGATCAAAGAGTCTGGAAAAAGCTGCCGCTTCGCAGCACAAAATTCTCTGTGTATTCTAGCGCTCTTGTGCCTTGTTTCTGACATCGAAACCCGGCGGCCTGCGCCATGCGGTCCCTCTCGAAACCCCAGTCGCCTAAATCCCTCTCCCCCTTCGCCGTCCCAGGGATCCAAAAACCGGCGAATTTCGGCGAAATTTTGCCGAAATTTCGGTTTTCGGCCCCCCCCGAATTTATATATGCCGGCCAAATTCAAAATTTAAAAAATTGATTTTGCTACAGTACTGCTACAGTATTTTTCGGAATTTCGGTGAAATTCGGTCAAATTTCGCCGAAATTTCGGGTTTGGAGTCCGGATTTTCAAATTTTTTGGCCGGATTTGAACGGAATGGGTCCAATAACCCTTAAGAAAGTCTTGTTCCATGAAAATTTGATGAAAAACTAATTTTTTGAGATTTTTTAAAATTTGGGCAGAAACCTTGTCAGATTTTTAAGAATTTTTAAAAGCTTGATAATGATGTGAAAAAATTATGGTACCATTATTAGTAGTTTGGGATCATACACAAAAATTTTCAAAATAATTTAACATCATTTGTTATCTTTAAAAATAAAAACCGAATGGACATAATTGGGACAGTAAACTTATTATATTTTTACAAATTTTCTCCGGTGTGATCATGATCTGAAATTTTTATGACATATTAATAATTTTCTCAGTACCATTATATAAAATTTTCAAAAAATTTAAATTTTCTTTGTTTGCTCAATAAAATCTATCAATGCAGTAAGCACTGAACTTATATGATTGCAATCTGCTCTGCACAGTTTTCAGATTTCGGATTTTGATTTATCAGACAATTCAAATATTTTTAAACTTTTTGAAAATTTGTTTTTCAAGTTTATTTCAGGTAATGATCCTTATTTAAAATTTTCAGCTCCATATATTCTTCCAGGAATTTATAAAATTCTGACAATGTACTGTGTACATATTTCTGTTTTCTGTTTTGGATTTATCAGGCAACTCAAATATTTTTATAAATTTTTGAAATTTTGTTTTTCAAATTTATTTGAGCTAAGGATTCTTATGTAAAATTTTTAGCTCAAAATATTTCTCCAGGAATTTATAAAAATTCTGACATTCAAAGTACTAGTTTTCAACTCTCTCTGTGTTTGAATTTTTAAAATTGCTCACATTTGATCATCATCTGAAATTTTTCCAGATATATCATAAGTATGTCAGAATCTCCACAAAAATTTCAAAACTTTCTAACATCGTTTGTACTATTTTTCATCCGGTTCAAACTTGCCAATCAACGTTTCATCTACATAGTATCAGTATTTGAATTTTTTAAAATTGCACAAATCTGATAATCACCTGAAATTTTTGTGAGAACATCTCTAATGTGGCAGGAACCTACAAAAAAAATTTCAAAATTTTTCGGCGTCGTTTGAACCAATTTTCAGTCAGTCCAATTTGGGCGAATTTCGGGAAAATTTCGGCGAATTTCGGGGTATTTTCGGCGAATTTCGGAAAATTTCGGTGGAAATCAAACCGGATTTGAATTTTGAAATTTGAATTTTAAATCTTGTCCGGCCGAAATTACCGAATTTCGGTTTTTTCTCAAACGAAAAGTTCATCCCTGCGCCGTCCTCGTCCAGTCCATGGCGTACGTGGACGTGAAGATGCGGTGGAAGAAGGATGCGTCCTTCGACGCCGTCCCCGTGCTCTGGCACGCGCGCGACCTCCACCCGCTCGCCTACCTCGCGCGCCTGCTCTCCCCGTCGCCCACCCCGTCTCCGCGGTTTCAAAGCTCCTCCGCTCGCTCGAGACCCCCGACCGCCGTGTCGCCTCCTTCCTTCCTTCGCTGCTTCCCCACCGCTTTCGTCGAGTCCGTCGGCCCACAGCACAACCTCCCCTGGTTCCGCCTTTCCGGCTCCGCCGTCCGCCTCCTGCTGGAGGAGCGGGACACCTTCGCCGCCCGCCGTGCTGATATTACCTCCCGCTTGCGCCGCCTCCTCCTCCTCATGTCCCCACGCCGCCGCCTCCCACTCTGCGTCGCACAAGGCATGCTCTGGCAACTCGGCCTCCCAGAAGATTAATTAAAGTACCAGGACTACGACATTGCGCAAGATGGATTCCAGATTATAACATCGGGAGATGTCAGTTGTTGTGAGGATGAGGACGATGGCAAGGAGCTGGGGCTCATTGATGATGGGAAAGATCAAGAAAAGCCGCTGTCGGTGCTCCTAATGAATGCTATGAGGAGGTTCGGATCAGCGGAGGAGGTGCCCATCCCACTCTTTCCAGTCAAAGGGTCAGTGGCTGAAGCAGAAGATTGTGGTCTGGCTGGAGGGGTTCTAGAAGCTGCCTTATGTGTCTCCGTATGAGGATTTCTGCCACATTGATCGGAATAGCGACATTTCAAAGAAGCGGGTGGTTGGGGCGCTCCATGAACTGCTTAGTCTGTTTGTGACATGCTCTGCTGAGAGGTGGCATTTACTTTGCCTCAGGCAGCACCTGGGGCTGCCACAGAAGTTCCACCGTGTGTTTGAGCGGCACCCACATGTGTTCTATTTGTTGTTGAAGGAGAAGACGTGCTTTGTTGTCCTCAAAGAGGCATACATGGCTTGGGGAGGCACGGCAGTTGAGGAGCACCCTATGCTAGAGGCGCTGAGGAAGTATACCGAGTTGATGGAGCAGACACGGGAGATCATAAGGTGCCGGTGGAGTGGTCAGCCTGTTGAATTGGAACTCGAGAATTATGGGGAGAGAGGATTATAATGAGGGCGTGAATTCTGCTGCAATCGTGTGATAGAAAGTTATAGTTTTGATTGATCAGAAAAACGAGGGCACATTCAATATTATTTTTGCGACAATAATGAGGGGGTTGTACTCTTGGAAGCAGCGAATTTACTTCTTATTATTTTGCATAGAAATACAGGGGCATGTACAAACAGGTTGGTGCCTATTATTGAAATGCCTTGATGACATTAAATTAATATAGTTTTTCCAGGTTTATGATTTAGTGTGTACTGTGTTCATCTAGATTAATTGGCTGGTACTAGAAGCAATGAACAATGTGCTTCTCAGTTAGCTATGGCAAATTTAAGTTGCATCCTTCTGTTATCCTTCTTGTCATTGTTCACTTAGCTTGGAAGTTGGGACTGCTGACCGAACTGCAAAGGAAATAAGAAAACATATTTGCTTTCTTATATTACATTGGTACAGTGGAACAATTATTGGATGACAGCAGTTACTGCTTGTAAGGCTTAGTTTGGGCGTGTGGTTCAATCAATGTTGTGCTGCCGGGTAAGGTAATCACTGAAACTACTTGGCATATCTAATAAAACATTGTTGTTATTGTTCTACGAAGTAGTTAACGAACAGCTAAGCCAAGTATCTGAAAATAGTTTGTTGAGCTATTTTTTTTTCTGAAATGTACGACAATCTTAAACAAGTGTAAATTAGTAAATTTGTTTTGTAGTTACTTCTTACATATTAAAGTTAGAATGTCTGTTTTAAAACAGCTAGGATTGGCCTAATACGATGCAAAATTCACTGACTGTTAAATCACAGTACTATCTCAGTATAGGTTGTGGTCCTAGTTTTTTCTCGCTGCGCTTCAGTATGCTGCAAGCTATCTTTAACTTGAGAAGTTCCTACGAAATATTATATTTGATTTCGCTAGCCGATGCCCCCCAAAAAAAAAAAAAAAAACACACACACACACACACCTGCACATTCCTGTCTGATTATCCATCTTTGACAATAAGGTTTTACAATGCTTGTCAGAATTCAATATACTTCTTCTATTTTTCTGGCATGTGGCTAACTGAATGTGCTAGCTTTCCATTGGTTGAGGCCTTTAATTCTTGGCTGCAAATGCTTTATGCAGTTTTGTGGAATCGCAAAGCAGATTACCTAATTCCATCTTTTGAGAGGTAAACCATAGCTGGCAATGATGAATATATTATTACACATAGGCAATGATTGGTTTGTTGGACTAGTGAGATATTTTTAGTTAAGCTTAGGGCCTGTTTGGATCCATTAGCTCTAATAGTTAGCTGGCTAATGGCTAATAGCTGGCTAATTATTAGCTGGGGGCTGTTTGGATTTACTAGCTAATAGGTGGTTGGAAATTTAGTTGTAGGTGTAAATGTCTATTGTACCCGTGCATAAATTAGCTGTTTGCATCCATTAGCTGAAAGGGGCTTGCGGCGGAGGGGCTGAGGGCAAATTGGTCTTTTGACCATCCATTAACTGAAATTAGTAGGGGAGAACCAGCTAATGAGATAACTAGTAGCTGGGTTGTTGGCTAACTATTAGCTAGGCTATTAGCTGGGTTGTTTGGATCCATTTCAGCTAATTTTAGCAGCTAACTGTTAGTGCTAATGGATCCAAACATGACCTTAGTTTAACATGTGAATGATTTAATCGATTTCTGTGTCAAAGTACTTGTGTCTATATCAATATTTACACTTATGAGTTATGACCATTAGTTGGTTGTGTTGCACCTTGTTACTACTCGATACTAGTTTGCTTTTGTGCTATCTGTCTTGGCACAGATGCAATATTGAGTCGATCAATCACAAAAAAATGACATATTCGTGATTGGCAGATACCATGGTCATTGAATTATTCTTTGGGTGTTTTTTTATTTGTTGCGGGCTTGTGGCTGCTGAATCAGGTCTAGACCATATTCAGTTATGTGCACCAGGGAACATGTTCGTTGACGTCGAACTGGGACCCACCTTACTGAGCAAGATATTTGCCCAATTTTTTGGTTTGTAATAGGTGAAATTGTTGTACCAGCATGTTCTTTGTTGATAAGTTTAATGTAACTAATTTTCTGTATATTACTAATTCGTTTCAACCAGCACTCCCTTGTTTGCAAAAGATACAATCTTGAGATTTTCTGATACAATTATGCTTTTCTTTTATCTACTTTTGAAAACAAGTTCTTTTATATATGTTGATACCAAAACTTTCTTCATTTTGCAGAATGAAGTATGTCTGTACTGGAATCTTGTAGAAAATCATCATAGCATGCTTTGGACTGCCTGGTCTCTTTATGGGGTATTACAACCCACATTTTCAAATAGTATGTGTGCTGCTTTGAAATTAAGAATGGGATCATTTGTTGTGGCAGAGAGGATAGAATGGGACTAGAACTCCTTGATGGGATTCAGACTAATGAGCAGGATAATATAGGCTGGGCATTGGATAAAACGGTGGTGTTCAATGCTGCTAGATCTTTGTACAGAATGGTAACTTTCAGGAGTGTGGAAAGCTACAGGATGAAGAAGCTACGGAAGTGCTTTGAAAGTTGAGGTTTTTCGTGTGGCAATTCTTCCAGGACACGATACATTTTGGTCATCAGCTGAGGCTACTAGTAGTGGAAAGGTGACAATAATTGTGTTCTATGTGGGATGTGGTTGTTGAGACGTCAGACGACATTTTGTTTGCCTGTCATATTTCTCGATTCATTTTGTGTTGTTCGAGAAAGACGTTTGGATGGTATTCTATATTTCTATGCCTTCAAATATGGATGCTTTTCTTCAGAGTTGGCTGCATTTGGGATGTGGTTCGTCTTATTCAATCATATTATTCTGCTTTGCTACATTGGTGTGGACAATTTGACAGTCACAAGATGGCGACAGAGAAGATATTTCCTGCTAACCCTGACTATGTGTTACATGAAGTGCTCCTGTATTTGCAGCTATGATGTATCTGCTACGCAAGGAGGAATGATGCAAGATTAACTAACCAGATCAAGACGAAGATCAAAGATTGGATGGCGAACTTCAGTTTGTAGACTGTAGAAGATCTTTTAAGTTTGCTGAATATCTAGACGCGCACAGGTTGTTTTTGTCGGAGTTCTTGCCAGGTACTGGGGTGATTTTTGTTCTATTGAATGTCGTGCTGCTACTTGTGTTGGGCGGTGCCTGTTTTTGTATTGGAACGGTAGCTGGAGTCCCCAGCGCATTCGTTCTTCCCGGTTTGGTTGTAAATAGGGCTGGAAATTTGGCTTGCGGCTCGCAGCTCGGTCAGGCTCAGCTCGGCTTGGTCAGGCTCACGGCTCGGAGCGAGCCCGAGCCGAGCCTATTTTTGTGGCTCGGTTTTTCAGCAAGCCGGCTCGGCTCGGCCCAATTAGCCCATATGAGCAAAACCCTAAACGATACCTTCTGAATTTTGAATTCTTGAACCCTTGATGATGCAATGTCAGTGTTTCTGTTTACTAATTGTTCTATTGAACCTCTAGGTTTACTAATTCTGAATGCAATGTCAGTGTTTACTAATTCTGAATGCAATTTCTTGAACTCTTGATAATAAATGCAAATGCGATTCTGTTTTTTTGTTAGTAATATCTTGACTTTATTACTTGAAAGCTACGTTGTTTGGTCATTTCTAAAGTTTTATATTAAAAATTGGAAAAAAAAACTCCTATTGGTCTGGCTCGGCGAGCCGACCTCGAGCCGAGCCGAGCCTGGCTCGGCTCGCCACTTGATCGAGCCGCACCTCGGCTCGGCTCGTTTCCAGCCCTAGTTGTAAAAGACCTTGTTATTTGCTTTCAGTATAAGCAAGGTGACATTCTTTTCATCAAAATTTTTGTTTATCAAAACAGACAGTGCATATTTCAGTACCTTGTAATCCATGTATATGTTAATTCATCGGACACAGATATATGCAAAAATGAAATGTTATGCACATTTCTAAGCCATTTACAATTTTTTCTCCATAAAACTTAAACATTTCACAAGAATCTACAAACCCAGCCGAAAAAAAAAACTACAAGTGCAGATGGCCATGGCCCACGGACCCAAATCCAAAATATGGACTAGCTATACCAGCCACTTTGTGTGAAGCCCACCCCGCACGAGGGAAATTTTTTTTTCCGTCCCTTGTCGTACCTCGTGCCATTTCGCTTCGCCTTCCCCGGCAAAAAACCAAGGTCCCGCACGAAACCCTCCCCAAAAATTCAAACCACACCGCCTCCTCCCCTTCCGCAACCGCACGCCCCGACCATGTCCTTGCCCAACGCCGAGGCCGCGGAGGCGGCCGCGCTCGCACCCTCCCTAGCGCCACCGCCTCTTAACCTCCTCACCGACCCCCGCCACTCCGAGGGTTCCTACCTGGCCGCCCTCAAGGGCGGCCACAGCTCCACCTGGAAGCAGAAGCAGGAAACCCTAACCTATATGCCCACAAGCGGCCCGGTTCCAAAGCCCCAGCCACCACCCCTACTGGCGGCAGCGGCGGCGACCAGGCCGCGAAGGGCGCACGCTTCCAGTACGGGGACTCCAGCCACTGGGCGAGAGACTGCCCCCAGTCCGGACAGGCAAGTGACTGCGGAGGAGGTGGTGGAGGCGGTGCCTTTGGCGGGATCGGCGGTAGTGGCAGCGGTGGTTATGTTGATGCGGTCGTGGCGGTGGAGGATAAGGCTTGCCCCTGCGGTGCCGGAGCTGCCTCGTGCTCACGTCCAACACGCCCAGGAACCCGGGCCGCAAGTTCTACAGACTACAGGTGCCTCATGCGGGTGAGTGTAACTGTTAGGACCCTGAGAGTTACAGATCGCATCATCCTATAATATCCTATAGCGTGTAATTTCGAGAGCTGTTGCCTGCAGTGCTACTATGTTGATTGGTAGGGACTTGGAGCCGCTCGGGTAGTCCATAATTCCGTATTAACGATATTCCTTGTACTATGTTGCGCATGTATACTACTATGATGCATTTTTATTCAATAATGAAGGTGCAGCAGCCCTGGCTCCTATTTAACCAGAATTAGTAAATAGAAACCTGGCCTGGGTAGTATGATGCATTTGCGATCGTGTAAGGATGTCCCCGTGCTGGTTGGTCATAGTGACAGTAGTGTGGCAATGTGGCTTGCAGAGCTTTGCATTTCCCAGTGAAGTAGTGTAGATCTTCTCCATCGAATTCCTAGTAGCTTGGTAGGATAAGGTTTTTAGTAGTAGTTAACGAACTCGCTTATATGTTACATGAACAATATTATCATATATCAATTCTTAGCATGCAATTATCGAACTTCTTTTTGCCGTATAATAGCGCATGAAACCATGCCTATTTCAATGCACCAGCTGGGTTATACAAATAAGTTGGTTTTAATTTCATTTAGATGGTTGTGTCGTATCTCGTATGTTGAGAAACAGAACACGTGAGAGAGGGTTGATGCTGACCATTTCACAAGCCATCGCCCACGAGAGTGGGTTGACACGAATTTCTAAGGTAAACACCCTACTTCCATCGGTGTGCTTCCCAATCTAGGAATAGAAGGGGTACCTCCTTGTTTGAGTTCCCTGAGGGCACACCATTTTGTGTGTATCTTATTTTCAATGAGAGTTCGAGTTACAAGTAAGGGCTACGACGAGCCTATATAGGCGCTAGGCATGGAACATAAAGACTATCCTGCCCCTGGTGGGGTGACTAAAGCGTGGGCATCTTCATCATTTCCTGGAAGTGGTAGTACATCTCACGTCTTTAATGGACCAAATTTGTTGATTGAATTGGTTCCAATTTCAGTGGTTTGTGATTTTTTAAGACCTTAGAACTATTTGTATTGTAGTTTTAGTAAATTTCAAATATATGTGTTGGATTTATGATCTTACCAAATCATTGTACAAGACTATAGAGTTGTATGCATGAAATGTACACCCTAGTAAAGATTTTCTAGTTCTGCCACTTTCACGTAATCACTCGCTTGGGTAGGCCTCTGACTCCGGCGTCCCATGGGGGGCCTTGACATGGGAACCATAGGACTTGATGGTCACACTCGTCAGTCAATCTCGAGGGAGGTGAGGGTGCCACTCTATCTCTAAGTGAGCGCCTTAACGACCAGGTGTTGAGCCATATGCCCTGTAGATGAGAGCAAGACGAAATGCCTCAGAGGGTCTGGCTAAGCGTCCAGTGGGATAGGGCACTCTACTATGTGACCTGCTCTTGGATAGGAGGCAAACTAAAGGGCTATCGGTATCCCCTTCCATGTCACGGGTGGAGAGAGGGCCCCTAATTAGGAGGTAACAGGACCTCCAACAGGTTACACCCTGCCATTGTTTAGTCTTTAATTTACATGCTATTAGGTTGCTGTTCACATGTTCAATAACAAATGATGTTTGCATATGCCGTATTACACCACTTTTATGTGGTGTATCTGTGTATCATTGAGATGCTGTTGTCTATTACCTTATCACTATCAGGTTTTTTTATTGAAATAGGAAAGTTTTTTTTTGTTGTTGTTGTTGTTGTTGTTGTAGAACCATGGTCTCTTCC
Source organism: Guadua angustifolia (assembly GCA_036346375.1). Classification (NCBI taxonomy): domain Eukaryota; kingdom Viridiplantae; phylum Streptophyta; class Magnoliopsida; order Poales; family Poaceae; genus Guadua; species Guadua angustifolia. Next base: position 79,218,027 of record CM070504.1, on the reverse strand, counting down.
TTAATATAAGTACCCTTTCTGTTGTCTTAGCCTCTTAGGGCCAGTTTGGCATTGCTATGCTCGGTTGCAGCATGTTAGCTAAGAGAATTTTTACCGGTTCTATTAAGATATTTTTGTTGTGCTCTAAAATGAGGTTATCAATCAGTTAACATATCCAAAAAATACAGTACAATAAAAATGTAGTTTTAAAGTAACCACTGCAATGCAAAACTAAGCATTGAAGTACCAATGAAGTCCTGATTCAGGTAACTTCTGTTGAGTTGGAACATTAGATGCACATCTGACTTGAGAAAGTTTTCCATCGATACATAAAATAAGTTTGTTATTTCAGTTGCCTTTGGCCAAATCTGCATCCGCGCATGTGTACGATAGGTTGTTGCTTCCATGATCCATAACCAACCTCCAATATTTCGGGTGTTTATATTGTATGCATGCTCCTTCAAAGGTGTGATCAAACTCTCGTATTCACATCGCATATGCCTAACATAACCTCTGGAAGAATGTGCTAGCCAATAAAGGACTGTTGTTATGTTGGCTGATATATACATGCACATGCAAGTACATGTGGCTAGTGAAAACTGGTGATTTTAATCCTTAGGCGAGGTGAAAGGCTACCTTTTGTTGGTTTCCTTCTGCTTTTCCTGTTTTGGTTGACTTGTTGTGCTGATGTTATTTTTTCTACCATTAGGACAATGGAGGTTGCAACTTCTTTGAGTGGTGCGATGCTCCATCTCCACTTCTCCAGGTCCTGCAATGCTTGTAGCAACACAGTTTTTCAGTCAGACACATGGCTGGCAGATATGCTTTGCCCATGCGATGCTGGAACTTGCTTAATACTCACCTCAAAGGTGGGAAAGAATTTTGGGAGGCAGTTTTATCACCGCCCAGTTAATCAGGTTCATTCATGTATTTTTTTACCCCACCCCCACCCCAAATTTACTCTCTTCTTTGTTCCATGCTTGAGTGCATGATGTTTTACTGTAACCACATTATGCTGAATTGCTGACATGTTGATCTTGAAATTAAACTTCGCTGCCTTTATGTGATGCAATGTTGAAGTTTTGTACGTTAAATTGCACTGGACATCTGAGGTTGCCTTTTCTTGCTAAATATTAGTAACCATGACTTCTTTTAAGCAAGATATCACTTCCTATGGATGGAAGCTACTGTAGTTATTTGGATAGTAACTTGGGGCTTTTTTTTTTTAAAGTGTTTATCTTGTGACCATGACTAGTATATCATTGGCATCTTCTATTTTTTTTTTCTGATCGAAGACGTTGACAGTACGATAGCCACAGTTATAGAGTGTATTCATGATTTAAGATTTAACTGGAAACAATACATATTTAAGTTTTTATAGGGCCTGTTTCATAGTTGTCAAGGCGTCGACTAGGCGACGCCTAGTCGTCAGCGGTGGAGACGCTGGGCCGCCGCCGACCGAGCAAGTTAGGCGCCAGCGTCCGACGACTTCGGCCGATGAGGCGTCAGCTTGCTTGGTCGCTGAGGAGGAGAGCGAGAATGATGCAGACGCGACGAGTAACCGAGACACGCAGCGCCTCCTTCCGATCTACTTGCCGCCACGGTCTTCATATCTCTCGGCTTCATGGTCACCATCCGCGAGCCGAATCGCCTGCCGATCTCCTTCGCCGCCATCTGTCCACAATCGTCGATCGGTTCGCCGGCTTTCAAGCCGCCATATCACGGGCGCCATGCTTTCGCCGCTGCGCTTACTTGTCTGTGGAGATCATGCCATCTGCCGAGCTGCCTCCCATCGCTTCACCAACGATGCTCCACCTCGCCATTTTTCTTCGGTGAAGCTCGCCTAATCGATCAAGGAGCTCATGAAGGTCTCTCGCTCGTGAACCAAGGAGCCAGAGATCGCCTTTTTTTCTTCAGGACTTCAATCTCATCACTTAACCGGATTGGATTCTCTTTTTGAGTCACGTGTGCAGCCCAGGACCGTAGTTCCTTTGAGTGCAGAGGGTACATGGGCTGTTGGGCTCGAGTTAATAGTGGGCTGTTAACTTTGTCTCTTAACTTTTTCTTTTCTCTTCTCATATATATATATAGAGAGAGAGAGGTCTCAATTTTATCTAATTATATGATATATTACTTATTATTTTTATCGTCTAATCATCGTCTAGGCGGGCGCCTAGCGCTTAGGCCCAGCGGTGCTCAGCCTAGCCGACCACCGTGACAACTATGGCTGTTTGGTAGAGCTCCAGGATCCTAGCTTCACCGAGATCGAAACTTGTAGGCTAAAATAAAGTGAATTAAGTTTATATTTTTTGTCTAAAATATAAACAATATGATCCATCTAAATACTCTTAGGGCATGTTTGGTAGAGCTCCAGATTTCAGCTTCTCTTGAAACCTGAAACTTGTAGGCTAAAATAAAGTGAATTAAGTTTATATTTTTGGTCTAAAATATAAACAAGATGATCTATCTAAACACTTTTAATGTACTCACAGCTCCAGCTTCATGAATTTAGTGAAGCTAAAATTTTCAGCTTCACCAGATTATCAGAATCTGGAGAAGCTGAATCCCTGCCAAACAGGCTCTTAATGTACTCACTGCTCCAGCTCCACGGATCTGTGGAGTTAGAAATACCCAGCTCCACCAGATCCACGGATCTGATGGAGCTGGAGCCCTACCAAACGCACCCATAGTATCACCTCATGCCATTTCACCTTTTGCTTTCATGGCTGAACGACTAGTTTAGTTTTGGGCTCAGCTTGGATCTAGACCTGAGTAACATGATTTCTTGAATCTCGATGATGGCAAAGTGGTTTCGTTACAAGTTTAAATTGGCTCAATATCATTTAAACCCGATGTGCATGGCTACATGTTTTCTATCGTGTTTTTTTTTGTCTGCAATATTCTTTGCATTGACTGCCATGCAATTGGTAATGAAGAATACTTTATCCTTGTTCTTTATTGTTTACATCGGAATCACGTAGTTATATTGCGAACAATAACAGCATGCTCTTGTTGCCTTTGAAGCTTATTAATGCTTATTTTGTTGTCATGATTCTATGGCATGTTTTCTCAGCATTCTCGAAATGATCTGTTGCTGCTCAGACCAAAGTCTGCTTGCTCTGCTTAAAGAGATATAGATGTGGTTCCTAGTTCCTACATGTAGCAGATCCTTTTGTTGTAGTGGAGCAATTATTTGATCTGCATCTTTCTGGATAGCAACTTATGCTAGGATACCATCACTTGTGTTTTAATTAGCTGTGATATTCCTGCCTTTTTTCAACCTTTTTCTTTATTGTTATATTGTTGTACTCATTTTCTTTTGTAACTTGGGCATCTTATATCTCTTTCCTGGTTTGCTGTTGCGACAAAATCGCCCAGGGAGTTAGCTCTCGTGGCTTTTTCAAATGGTGTGATGCTCATCAGCTGGTGTGATGCTCAGCAGCTTAGGACAGCTGCTCCACTGCAAGCTTCATTGCAATGTCAAACTGATGCTACCTCAAGCTGCCAAAATTCCAGCAATAGGAGCTCTTCATCCTGCTTTAAATGTGGGCAAGAGAACCACTGGGCAAAAAAACTGCCCGAATCAATCTTCGGGTCCTTATCCTGGCAAAGGTGGGAGAACATTAACTTCGGCAAAGCTCGCCCGATGCATGTTTCAAGTGTGGTAAGGCTTGTCACTGGTCCCGTGATTGCCCTATTGCAAATTGTGATGCAGGTACCGTCGCCAGCCATGTCAAGTCCTTTTCTACTTTGAGCTCATGGAACAGCCACAGATACTGATAGCAGGTACCTGTGAACTCAATTGAACTGACATGGACATGCTGTACGGAACTTGGACAGTTGTCCCTGCCACGTGTTGCTTAGGTACGCACTCTTGTCAATGCCACTTTGCTAGTTGCTACTTTAACTTCAGTAATGTGATTTACTGTGGATATTTTTTTCTTTATCCTATATGCTATGTCGAATCTGTGCTATCTGCTTTAGACATTTCCACTTAAGTAAACAAGAAATATAGATCCCATGTTCATCCCCATGCTTTGCACTTATATTAATTCCATACCTATATGATCTTGCTCCCTTTAAAGATTTGGTATATCAGGAGATTTACATGAGGAGTAGGTCGGAAACTCTTCACTATACTTCGTTAGAGTTTAGACCCTGGACCCTCTAGGATATTGGATTTAGCCCCGCATCTGACAAGTGAGACAGTCATAAAAGACTGGAACAATTTTTCCCTTCTGTGGATGAACTCAATACACACACCCACTGTGTTTTTTTTTTTTTTTTGGGAAAGAACTAGCAGGAGCACTGCTATTTTCCTTTTAGTTAGAATAGAAAAGTTATGCACAATAATTCCCCCGCGTGCAGAGGAAATCTCAGATAGGGCTGTTGCAAGAACCTGCAAACAGCAAGAGACGAGCAAAATCACATAGCAACATAGTGTTGTCTTCGTAGTTTTGCTCGTAGTTTTCTTCGTTCACCTGTTAGTTTTCCCGTTGCACACCTTCCTCCAGGGCCTTTGTTCCTGCTGGCTATCTCTTCCCTGGTGAAAATGACCAGTACTGCAGCATCAGCGTGTCTTTCGTGCTTTGAAGTCCTTGTTCTCCATTCCAGGATCCCGTTTCTTGTCCAAGCCATTCAGTGAGGCACCCAGACGGGAGGCTGCAGTCACGAACCAGCCGGTAGATGGCCTTAGTTGATTGCCCATGCCGAGTGAGAAATAGACGAACCCACTGTGGTATTTTTAGGACCCAACCGTTAAAGGATAGGAACAAAGTTGGCTGACCAATCGATGCCCCAATGCTATCCACTCAAGGCCACAGAACCTCACATGGCTATGAGCTCGTGAGGCAAGGAATCTCTGGATAGTATTAGTTAGGAGTAGTAGAGACACTAGACAACAGCAGTAATCATCTTTCAGCAAGAGGCTGTGGTGGTCCTGGTGGTGGTTGGTGCCCGCCCGGCCACAGTTGAACTGCGGGCTGGTGGGTGACTTTCTCAGCGATCTCGGGCCCCCCCTGCGTGTAGATCTGAGATGCCACCTCCACTACGAAGCCAAACATTTGCTAGGGGCGGATTTGCTGTTTATTTGTTTGCTGTCTACTCGGTCGGCCCTTTGTTCTTACCTGCGCTTAGTGCCTTTATTTGCTTTGACACTGGCTGGCAGGTTTGATTTACTCAATAGTCAATATGCTGTTGATATAGTTTCTTTTTTTGAAGACAATCTTTACAAGTTCTTTTTTTTTCTTTTGCTTTCTAAAAAGTGTAAGCATCTTAGTTCGTCCTTACGGGTGGTAGTCACATTTGCAAGGCTTCCTTTTCCCGAATAGTATGATGCTGTATGCCAGCTGAGGATTCACGTTAGGAAAATCTTCAGTTATTCGCATGGCCTTTACTGCAGGTGCTGACAAAAAAAAAGTTAGCTGGATGGCCTGCTTAATTTGCACGACTAGATTTGTTACAATTTGTTGTGTACTAAGGAACAATTTAGGTGTTGTAGACTTATTATATATTGTTGCATTGTTTTGAAATTATTATATATTGCTGCTCATGATTTTTAGGTACTTCAAAAACATTGGAAATGCAAAGAAAAGTTCAAAGGTAAGTACATTTTTTAAAATAGAAAAAGCAAAATACATCTTAAGAAAACATAATTGAATAATAACGTTTGATTGAAAAAAAATCAGTGAGTATGATACGTTGTGACAACATTAGAAACGTGGCAGTGAATACGCTTTTAGAGAAAAACGATGACTTCATTTTTCGAGCAATGGTCTTTTTACTCTAAACTTATCGTTTTTCTAGTTCTCTGTATCTTTTATGCACGTCTCCTTGGTGCTTTAATCGGCAAAAAAAAAAAAAAATGGCAAGACAACATGGTGAAGCAGAATGACATTGAAGGCCACAACATCCAGCATTTCTCTGCTCCAACTGTGATTGCCATTATTTCCTCCTATGTTTTCATCAAATTGTAGTCAGACTTCGTCTTACATTCAGTCTGTTGCATGCATGAGTTTCAAGGAAATAGTTAATCTTCCTGTAATCTGTTGGTCTCTTCTCAGACTTTGGCTTAGTCTACCTCGATTCTTTTTGTGTTGTATCCTTGAATGCCACTTCTATCTAGATCGAAATAAAGCTCATAGTCCACACCTAGATAGCTCAATGTCTGCATGTTACGGACAGCTAGATGAGGCCAATTTGGTATTAACCCACATCTTTCTATGATATTAGAGGAATAATTTCAATTTAGTTTTGATTGGTATGAAACCGCATCTCTCTGGCATGAGAAGAATGGATTATACATGAAACTTTTTTTATTCTAAATTTTAGTTTTAGGTTGGAATTCATATGCAAATCCAACAACTAATTTTTATTTTTTCTGGATTTTTATTTTTACTTTGAATTTTGTATGGGAATCAAATTGCTAATTTTATTTTATTTTTAATTTCGAATTTCAGTTATTTTTACTTTACATGGACTCCTTTTAATCTAAATCAAATTGCTAATTTTATTTTCTTTTTTATTCTGAATTTCAGGTTTAGTTTTGAATTCATATATAGATCCAACCACTAATTTTTCTATTTTTTTCTTCTGAATTTTTTGTTTTACTTTCAAGTTTGTTTGAAAATCAAAGTGCTAATTTTCTTTTGTTTTGTATTTCGAATTTCAGTTGTTTTTTATTGTACTTGACATGGGCTCTTTATTTTAACTTAAATTATTTTTGCTAGTTCTATTTTACTTTTACTCCGATTTTCAGTTTTAGGTTGGAACTGGTGTACAAATCCATGTACCAGTTTTCTTTTAATTTATGTTCATAATTTCAGTTATTTTTATTGTACTTGACACAAAGTTTTTCTTTTAATCTATGCCGTTATAATTTGGGTCCGATGGACAGCTAGATCTTTTCTCTCCAATTAACAAATTTTATTTTATTTTTATTTTGAATTTCAGTTTTAGGTTGAGATTGGTATAGAAGTCCAACCATTAATTTTTATTCTGAATCTTAGATAGTTTTTATTGTATTTTACATTGAATCTTTTTTAATCTAAGTCGTCGTAACTTTGGCCCGCTAGATGGATGGCTAGATGTTTTCTCTTTTTTCTCTAATTAACGTGGGAATTTCTAGCCCTTGAGAGCGAAAGTGGTGTCTTATTTTGTTTTTTGTTTATATTCTACTTACAAGGATTTTTTTCTTTTAATATAAGCTGATATAACTTAGGCCCGCTAGATGAATGGCTAGCTCTTTTCTTATTGTCCGCCGATTAACTAATTTTATTTTATTTTTATTTTGAATATCAGTGTTAGGTTGAAATTGGTATACAAGTCTAACTACTAATTTTTCTTTTTAGTTTTATTGCTAACTTCAGATATATTTTTTATTGTACCTAACATTGACTTTTTTTAATCTAAGCCATTATAACTTAGGCTCACAAAATGGATAGTTAGATCTTTGCCTTTTTTTCCACCAATTAACGTTGGAATTTGTAGCACTTGAGAACTAACACAGTGGTTTCTTTTCCTTTGCTTTAATAATACAATGTAAGATAGATAGACTTCCCTTGACGTTGAGGCACTCAAGCAAACTGCGCAAGTAAATATACGCGAAACCAACCGAACAGTGGGGGTAATCCAGCGAAATCTTCCTTGTATAATGGAAATAGGTACGGGAGTGATTTAAGCTGCCGTAGGTTCTCGTTTCACGAGCCCCATCTTCCAGGAGATGTTGCTATTCCGTACGTACTAGACACATGCGTTTGTTTCCCTCTCCTGCAAGCGCGTGTCCAGCATGCATAGTATTTTACACCATGGCACCCAACTAGCAAACATTGCGAGCAAGGCAAGCGTTCCTGAAACAATAACGAACGGGCGCACAAAGCGGCACAACGCTTTGTCGTCGTCTGCTAGCTGCGGCTGCCGCATCCAAGGACCACCTGGGGGAACTCGGGCGAGAAAAAAGGACCATGAAGCGTATTGGACAAGGCCTGTGGTTGTAGGGCCTTCCTCTCGTAAATGCCCCAGTCCGCTAGTGGGTCAGGGTCTCGCTCGCTCGCCTCACCAACTTAACCCTATACGCCTCCCGCCCCTTCCCTGTGCGTATCTAGGCTAATTCGCCGACTTGTTACCCGCTCATTGGCCGGTGCGGAGATGTTTCGTGTTGTGCCGCGTGCTGCGACTTGAGCAGTGTACGCGGCCCATTGCATTGTTTTTCGTTTGTAGCCTCGTTCCCAATAAAATTGTAAACGTAGTTATCTTTTCAATCGCACAAATATTTATAGGTGATATACGTCACATAGTACACTCTTTTAAAGTAGCAAATGGCTGGTATCGTAGATACCATCCTATCGAGCTCTGTAGGTATCAATCATAATACTCGAGATCGGTGAGAATGGTACTACTGAGCATGGTGTAAATGATGGGCACCATATATACCATCTTGTCGAGTTCTATAGGTATCAACCGTGATAACCGAGATCGGTGAGAAGGGTACTACCGAGCCAAGCTAGGGGAGCGTGGAAGCTTTTGTGATGGGGAATATAATCATTTTTACAATTTTGTTCATATGGATGCAAAATTTACTTAAAAAAATTGTGATAGAGGCACGTAAGGCAAAGATTCCAGAGCATCAGATGTGCTAGACCTCAACATATCTCACGCTCGCTCGCACCCATAGTCCATACTAAGGTTCAAAAAACCACCGAAATCTCGGTTGAGATTTCAAATTTTAGCTAGGGACGGGATCCAAAATCCTGACAGGGTAAAAAAATTAAATTGCTACAATAATCTCAAAAATTTTGGTGAAATTTCATCAAATCTCGGGTTTTTTTATCAGCTTGTGACTTTTTATGACCGGATTTAGTCCAATAACCCTTAAAAAAGCATTTTCCATGAAATTTTGTTGAAAAACCGAATTTTTGAGACGTTTTAAAATTTCGGCAGAAACACTGTTAGATTTTTATAAAATTACACAAGCTTTATCATGATCTAAAAAATTTATGGTACTATCTTTAGTAGTGTGGGACTATACATGAAATTTTTTAAAATAATTTAACTTCATTTGTTATTTTAAAAAAAATCAAAAACAGAATAAACATAATTGGGACAGTAACCTTGTTAGAATTTTATAAATTTGCTCGAGTATGATCAGGATCTAAACTTTTTATGAGAGCTTAAGAATTGCCTCAGTACCATTCCCTAAAATTTTCAAAAACTTTCAAATTTTTTTGTTTGCTCAATCAAATCTATGTAAGTATTGAACTTCATTTGTTATATTTCAAAAATAAAAAACAAAAAGGACATAAATGGTACAACACCTTTGTAAGAATTTTATAAATTCACTGAAGTGTAATCATGATTCAAAATTTTTATGAGATATTAAGCATTTCCTTAGCACCTTTTTGTAAATTTTTTAAAAATTTTAAACCTTTTTTATTGCTAAAGCAAATCTATATATTGATCATCAGGTTTTTATCAAAATGTAGCACTACCAGAATTTTTAAAAATTCTTGAAGCTTGATCTCATATGAAAATTTTATAGAAACATTAATGATACATCATAACTATCTATAAAAAGTTTCAAAATTTTTTAATGTTGTTTCAACTATTTTTTATTTGGTTAAAGTTTGCCGATGAGGCTCTGTCTGAATTTTTAAAAATTCATGAAGCCTGATCATCATTTAAAATTTTTATGAAAAATTAGTGATGTATCATAACTATGCACAAAAAATTTCAAAAATTTCTAACGCTATTTGTTCCATTTTTCATTCGGTTCAAACTTGTTGATCAGCATTTTATTAAGATAGTATCAATTTTTGAATTTTTTAAAATTTTGCATATTTGATAATTATCTGAAATTTTTATGGGAACTTCACTGATATGTTAGGAACCTTCACAAAAAATTTAAACTTCTTTGATATTGTTTGAACTATTTTTCGCTCGGTACAAATTCATCAAAATCTTGTCAAATCTCGTAGTGATTTCGGTCGAAATTTTGATTTTTTCAGTACAGAAAAACCGAATTTTAATTTATTTTTTTATTTTATCTAAAATTTATCTAAAGATTTTGAATTTGGGTCTCCTCCGAAATATCATCCCAACACGAGATTTGAAAGTTCCATGCCACACCAGGTGTTGTGAGTGACCAGGGAGTGTGTACTGCGTCAGCGAGCGAATGAATATCCGCTCCTTTCACGAGTGCTGCAAACTGTACTGCATCCTGTCCTGTCTCGCTTGCTTTTTGTACATAGTGCTCGGGGCATCCACTGTGCAGGCCTCCCGTGTGGCCCTTCGTGTCTGCCTCCACCTGGCTGGATTATCATGTGCTGCTGCACTGTTACTCTCCTACGCACTATATTCAATTAATGCATACTGAGAATATAAAGTAAAACCAAATATTTATTACTGGTACAGAAAAAACATCATACTAATTTTATATTAAAGCATAAAATTCATTCCATATTTATAAACTAGACTATTGAAAAATATGACTTATCCTTAGAACTGTACTAGACTACTTGTAGCAGCATGGCTTTGCTTACTACTGGTAGTATCATTGTTTCTATTATTATTGTATTCAGTCATATGGTTGGGTACAGAGGGCAGGCAGCTTTTTGATCATGTCACGCCAAATGAGGTAATTCTCTAATTCGCACAATATCTTAAACCAGATCTCTCTGTGCTGATTCGTTCGTGGGTCACATATGTCTTTTCGCTCACCTCCTCTGCATCAGCTTAGCCTCATTGTTACTCTATTCCCTTTTTGTTTTGAAAAATGTTTCTACTCCTGGTATGTATGTACACGGCGACTGTTTTATTATGAGCGCTATTACAGTAGATTAAGGCCATGTTTGGAGCCAACCCCTCAACTAACAATTAGTCCATTAGTTGATGGGTGGAAGCTAATTTAGACTAAAAGTATGCAACACACTGGGAAAAGTCTGAAATACCCTCGCCATTATGAAGGGCAGACATATTATGAGGGGTAGACATGACTTTTCAAAGAAATTAGCCCAACTACTAGCCATGTATCCAAACAGCCCTGGGCTAATTTTAGATGGACTAATTATTAGTTAGCTAATAATTAGCTCTAGCCATTAGTCAGCTAACAATTAGCTCTAGTCCATCCAAACATGGCCTAAATCAATATAAATCGTCCATTCCTTTAAATTTAATGGTTGAAATTAATTTAGATCTAGTTATACTATCACCTGTAATATTGGTAGTAAAATTCAGAGAGAGGTAAATGGGTAAAAAATTCCGTTATACTATTTGTCATCTAGAGTAAAACACGTCATATGATCATGATGAATGGCGGATGAATGGATAAGAGGTCTTTGAAGATCACTAGGTATTCGGTGAATCCAAAACTGTGAACGAATTAGAAAAGGTCTAAAATACCCATGATAAATGGATAGGAAAAGTCTAAAATACCTTGAGGAATGGATGGTTAGATTTAATTTCTATTACCAGTATTTACTACCTATGTTATTCGCTGTAAATTTCTCTTTATTAGGACTCTTTGAATGACGGATTTTTGAAGGAATTTTGTAGGAATAAAATTCCGTAGGAAAATTTTCTATACGGCCCTTTGCCCTTTGGAACAAAGAAACGAGGCTCTAAGAAGTAAGATTCCTATGAAATGGCTCAGTCCACAGGAATTTTGGAGGAACTGCAATATGAGGTTAGACCAAACTTCATCGAAAAATTCATTTGCGTCTTGCATGGAACTTCTCTTTCTTCAAACTATTGCAAAATTCCTACGGAGCATCCAAACACCTTTGAGGAACAATTCATCTGTTTTGCATTCCTGTAGGATTGCACTGTCATTCATATACAGTTCTTGTCTTTTTTTTTTTTCTATTCATGTGTTTTCCATTTTCTGTGTTCCAAAGAGGCTCTACGCAGGATTTTTATAGGAATTTTTGAGAGGTGCTTCTATATTTTTGATGTACAAATATTACGGCATGAATAAATAGTAGATGGTGATTATTTACCTTTTCGATTGCTTCAAGATTTACACAATTTATATTAAGAGAGAAAACATTGAAGCACCGCTCGGTTTTTTTTTTTTGGTAACCAGTATAATCCATGTGTTCTAAACATGACATACGAGCACAGGCGATGCGAATCAGCTTATGGACATAGGAGGATAAGGACCACTTGAGCCACTAAAATGTGAGGTGGGGTAAGATGAAGTGAGACGGATGATGTTATAATCTCTTCTCATCGACTTTGCCGAAGGCCAAGACAAAACCCATATAATACATAAAATCCTTTTCACTTGAGTTCGAAACAAGTCCTTTCTGGACGGAAACTTGATGGATGTGTCCCTGTTCGAACAAAAGCATGAGGTGGACGTGACAGCGCGACATATCCATCCAGATCTGTTAAGAGGTGAGGTGTGAAAAGCTTGTTGCTGTTGTTTCATGTCAAAGTTTAACTACGACTGCTCGCTGGAGTCGTAGTATTTTCTTGTCTTTTCCCACAGCTAAGGATTTAGAAGAGCTGTAATGTTAACTAGAATATTTTCACGGCGTGTCACGTCGCGCGCGTCCGTGATTGCACTAAAACGAAAGATCCTTTTTATAAAAAATAATTGGAATAATTTAAACATAATTACGGCCTTTTTTGCATTTATTTAGGATACTCTCACGAAAGCTCTGCGATTTTGCTGAACCAAAAAGTCTTTTTCATAAAAAATTGCCGAGAAGGCCTACACATAACCACATTTTTTTAGGGGCACTCAAGGAGGGAGGACACAAGGCATGCGATGCCGCGCCCGTAAAAAAAACTTGACCCGAATTCTTTCTGTAAAAAATACAACTTCACTTTTCTCAACGGGGTTTTTCTTTTAAATTTCCCGCGATTGCGTGAAACCGAAAGGTCTTTTTCGCAAAAAATAGCTAGAACAATCTAAATGTAATTACGTTTTTTTAGCATTTATTCAGGTCCTTTCATGAAAAACTTGGGATTTTACTGAACCAAAAGATCCTTTTCGTAAAAAACCGCTAAAAGAACCTAAACGTAATTACTAATTTTTCTTCGGCATTTATTTAGGGTCCCTTCATCAAAGATTCGTGATTTTGTTGAACCAAAAGATCTTTTTCGTAAAAAATCACCGAAAGGACCTAAACGTAATTATATTTTTTTGAGGGCTTTGACGTAACGCTGACACATGGCATTACTCTCCTTCCGGCAATTCTATGAACTATAATAAAGGTAGTACTAGATATTTAAGGGTTACATGTCTGATCCTCTATCTTAAGAGTGGCAAAAGTGGAAGTATTATAATACTTAAACTAGATCCTTGTTTCCCTCACCGTAGTAGAGCTTATATTTGTGAAAGTAGAACGAAAATAGAAAACAGAATGAATGGAATGAACTCATTTTATTGCATTGATCAACATATGTATTTATACATGTGAAAGGGTGCCATGAATGGTTGTCATAATCCAACCAAGCAACCTGCTCAAGCAATTGCCTAAACAACTGCCTAATTTATGTGATTAATCGCCTAATCTTGTGTCTTGATGAGATCAATGAAATGGTGTCTTTTGAGAAGACATTGTTTCACAACACTCCTCCTTGATCGAATCTTCCTTGAGATCAATGCATTGATGGTTCCTTCAAAATCTTGTGGGAATAATCTAAAGATTATATTGATATGCCATCAAAAACTCCTTTAAACCCGGTGGGAAAAATAAGGAGAAAAAATATGACATATATAAGTGTGATTAATAAATCACTATGTCTTTGGTAGCTCTTCTAAAAACCCCTATGGGGAAAAAATTGGAGATACGACATAATATATTAAACTCCTTTAAAAACCTTGTAGGAAAAATATGAGGAGAATATATATTGATATACTGTTGAAAACTCCTATAAACCCAATGGGAAAGTTTAGGAGAAAACTGATACAATATATTTAAGTGATTGTCTCTAGTGAACTCGTATGAGAAAACCTATTACAGGAAAAACCCATAAACGAAGTTTGAGGACAATTCATGTCTTTGATGTTTCCTTAAAACCCCAATAGGGAAAAGCAGAAAACATGACATATACTCGTGTTAATATTACCTCATTAAAACTTTTATGAGAAACCTTGTGAGGAAAAACTCATGAAAGAAAAGAGTGTAATATCTGTTAGGACAAAGTTAATAGTTAGGAGATATCTCCCCGATTCTTGCAAATTTCAAGCCGTCTCATACCAATCCCATGAACACATTTCAAGAATGTAGAAGATGGTAATGACTTAGTGAAAAGATCAGCGAGGTTATCGCATGATTTGGTTTGCAATATGTTTATCTCCCCACTTTGCTGTAACTCATGAGGATAAAACAATTTTGGAGCAATATGCTTAGTTATGTTGCTCTTTATGTAACCTGTCTGCATCTGTGTAACACAAGCAGAATTATCTTCATAGATAATTGTAGGTGATTCAATAGAACCAATGCCACATGATTGTTTTATGTGGTTAATCATTCTCATGGCCATACACATTCACGTGAAGCTTCATATAGTGCAATAATTTTAGAGTGATTGGTGGAAGTAGCTACGAGTCTGCTTAGAAGACTTCCATGAAATAGTTTGTTCCACCATGTAGAAATACAAAGCCTGTTTGAGATCCGCATTATGGGGATCGATAAATAGCCAAGATCCGTGTATCCAATCATAGTAGGATCTTGATTTCTTTCAAATATAATCCAAGATCCTTTGTGCCATTGAGATATCTCGAGGATATGCTTTACACCGCCCAATGACGTTTGGTTGGTGCGGCGCTATGTCTAGCTAGTAAGTTCACTGCAAATGCAATATCAGGCCTGGTGCAATTTGCAAGATACATAAGCGCTCCAATAGCACTGAGATAAGGAACCTCGGGTCCCAGTACCTCTTCTCCATCATCACATGGTCTAAATGGATCTTTCTCCATATCTAAAGATCGAACAACCATAGGTGTTTTAGATGGATATGATTTGTCCATATTGAATTTCTCCAATATTTTCTGGATATAGGCTGATTGATGCACTAAGATTCCTGAGGGAAGGTGCTCAAGTTGTAGACCTAAGCAAAATTTGGTCTTACCCAAATCCTTCATCTCAAATTCCGTCTTTAGGTGATTGCGTGCTTCATTTATATCATTAGAGTTGCCAATGATATTTAAATCATCAACATATACGGATATAATACAGAATCCTGTTGGAGATTTTTTTATGAAGACACATGGGCAATCATCATTGTTTGTGTATCCTTCTTTAGAAGGAATTCACTTAGTCGGTTGTACCACATTCTACCCGATTGTTTCAAGCCATATAGTGACTTGTTGAGCTTTACACAAGACATATTGCGATTTGCGTTTGATTCAAATTGGGATTCCATCGAACCTTCATGTATATGTCCGAATCAAGTGACCCATAAAGATATGTTGTCACTACATCCATCAACCGCAAAGATAGACGATTTTGAACGCCAATGATATTAAGTATCGGAATGTTATTCCACTCATAATCGGAGAATATGTTTCATTGAAATCAATGCCGGTCTCTGCGTGAACCCTTGTGCTACAAGTCTCGCTTTATATCTCACCACCTCATTGTTTTCATTCCGCTTCCGGATGAAAACCCATTTGAATCTCACAGGAAGACTTTTGGAGGTGTAGGTATTGCAGATGTGAATACCTTTCTTTTATTAAGCGAGGCTATCTCGGCTTGAATTGCTTCCTTCCATTGAGTCGGTCCGAGCGCTTTTTGCACTCTGCCATGGTCTTGGGATCTGGATCATTTAGGAGGTTATTTGCAATTGTTGTGGAGAAGTAAGTGTCGACAATTGTAGTCTTTGGTCATATGATTCTCCGAATCGATATAATTAGTGGAAATTTCTTGCACCCTTGATGATGGCTCATTATTTCCCAAAACTATGGAGCCAGGTGTTCGATGTCCCGGGATCGAAATAGAGTGCACTTTTGATCTAGGTTGTGGATCAACTTGAGGTTGACTTACATTTACTGATTTGGAGGATTTTGTCCTCGGTTTCTTTTGTTGCTTGCTAGAAGTTACATCCTTAGCCGTGGCCTTACTTCTCCCCCTCTTATTTTGAAGTGAGAGTTGAATGGTTTTATTTGGTACCTCCACTCTTTCAGGCACATTTCGGGCAGGATAATAGGATTTAGTAACACCTTTAGTATCAGTAAATGCCTCTGGCAGATTATTTGCAATGTGTTGCAAATTTATAATTTTCTGAACTTGATGTTCAGTTTCTTGAGTACGTGGATCTAAGGTGGAGATGTCTACAGCATCCCAATTGATTTCCGGGCATTCTTTTTGGTACTTGAAATCTCCCCCTAATGCCGGGAAATGATCCTCATTAAATATACAATTAGCGTGCCGAGCCGTGAATAGGTTCCTAGTTAGGGGCTCAAGGTATTTAACAATCGACGGAGATTGATACCCCACATAGATCCCTAATTTCCTGTGTGGGCCCATAGAGGTACGCTTGGGCGGTGAGATTGAAATACGTATATAGCGAACCGAATTTTCGCAGATGGGAAATATTTGGTATATTTCACGCACTAATTGCAGCGGGAAGTCAGATGATATGCGTTGGTCGCAATTGAATTAAGTCAGCAGCGTGTAAGACCGCATGACCCCAATATGAAGTTGGTAAATTGCAATTTTGTAATAAGGGTCTTGCAATCCACTTGATTCTCTTTATAAGAGATTCTGCCAAACCATTTTGAGTATGGACATATGGGATGAATCGTTGTACTTGAATTCCTAAAGCCATGCAATAATCATTGAATGCATGTGAGGAAAATTCAGAAGATTGTCCAATCGTATGGATTGAATCGGTGTTCGTGATAATGTGCTTTAAGTTTAATAATTTGAGCAATTATCTTTGCAAAGGCATGGTTACGTGTGGATAAAAGACACACATGAGACCATCGAGTAGATGCATCTATAAGAACCATGAAATACCGAACGGACTGCATAATGGTTGAATAGGGCCACATATGTCGCCTTGAATACGCTCAAGGAATTTGAGTGGCTCATGTTGGATTTTAAGATAAGAGGGTCTCAAAATCAATTTCCAGCTTGCACATGCAAAGGCATATAAAATCGATAATTTTGGGAATTTGGCAAGATGCGATCATGACCATTAGAATTGTCGATAATCTTTCTCATCATCCCTATACCAGATGACCAAGGCGATCATGCCAAGTTTGGAATGCATCGACATTCGAAAAATTACCTTGTACGCAACATGTGGTACGGGTTTAATGTATGTGTAGTACAATCCAGACGGAAGAGGAAATCTTTACAAGTGTTTGTCTGCCATATCCGTAATCTTTAGTGATGAGGAGAAATTCCTCATTATTGTCATCATGGGTTTCAACATGGAAACCATTTTTGCGGATATCTCTATAACTTAATAAGGTATGCGTGTTGAATCGGGATACAATAGTGCATCCTCGATTGTAATTTGAGTACCCATAGGAAGCATGATAGTGGCACGACCGTAACCAACTATCATTGCATCGCGTCCAGCGATTGTCAAAACATTTTCTTGCCTCTTAGTAAGAGTTTGGAAATATTTTGTTTCCCTTAGTATAGAGTTAGTAGTACAACTATCTACTAGGCACAATTCCTCCTCCATCAGATCGACACCCGTAGAAATCTATATATAAATGAAGAATTTTAAGATTCTTGGGGAATATATATAGAACACATACAAACTTTATTGAATATCAAACATAATTATTACATTTATTGGGATATCCAATATGTCAATGTGATGACAATATTATTTAATACAACACTTAGGACATAATTGTTCTTTATTATTACAATAAATAAGGTACTAAACTAAGGATCTAAGAGATTGGGAGCCTAGTCGAAGTCTCCAAACATGTCATTGGAAGCAAATTCCATGATCATATTCTCTGTGTTGTCTTGATCCTTGGCTTCCGGTACGTCGTTGTTGCTTGGTTCCTTGGGAACTTGTTGCGAACAACCAGCCTCTTCCCTGGAGTTGTCAGGTTGAAAGTTGAAATGGGCTTCATACTTTTGTCCTGGCAAGACGTCCACGCCCCAGACTTTAGATAGAGATCAACAAGGTGACTTGGGGTACGACATTTCTTTGTGATGTGGTTATAGCAACCACATTTCTGACAAATAGACTTGTTAGTTCTTTGTTTGGAAATGCCTTTACCCTTATTGGGGATACGTGACTTATTCTTCTTGTAATTTCTGCGTTTGTTTTTACCATGCGAATTTCTTTGATAGTTCTTAGGAGAACCATTAAATTTGGGTTTATTCTGGGCGTTGGCATGAACTTCAGGCAATGGGGCGGACTCCAAGAGGCGGCTGCCGATTGTTCCACACCATGAGTTCATGGTGTCTTTCTACCAAGTAATGTTTGAATAAGCTCGGAATAAAGCGTGAAATTTTTCTCACGGTATTGTTGTTGAAGGATTCTTTCAAGGAAGCATTGTAGACAAAGTCTTTTCAATTTTATCCGCATCGGAAAGTTCCTTCTCACGAATCGCAACTTAGTGCTAATCCTATGAACAGCATGGTTATAATCACCAACAGTTTTGAAATCCTGAAGGCGAAGTTGAGCCCATTCAAAATTGGCCTCAGGCAGGATGAGTGCCTTTTGCTGTTCATAGCGTTGCTTAAGAGAAAGCCATAGTGCACATGGATTTTCCTCCAACATGTATTCGGACTTAAGGTTTGGATGTATATGCTGCCTTATAATATATAAAGCTGCATACCGGTGTTGATCATTTATTGGTTCTGCACCTTCTGCTTGTTCAAGCAGTACATAATAAAGTCCGCGGGTCGCAAGACTAACTTTTATATCCATAGCCTATGTGGGATAGTTGTGTCCATCAAGAGCGAGTATATCAAACTCTTTAGCGGCCATGGTTCCGTGTTGTTATTCTTCTGCCCCTGCTCTTATGGAGAGTAGCGTGCTGATAACGTGTGAAAGTAGAACGAAAATAGAAAACAGAATGAATGGAATGAACTCATTTTATTGCATTGATCAACATATGTATTTATACATGTGAAAGGGTGCTATGAATGGTTGTCATAATCCAACCAAGCAACTGTCTAAGCAATTGCCTAAACAACTGTCTAATTTATATGATTAACTGCCTAATCTTGTGTCTTGATGAGATCAATGAAATGATGTCTTTTGAGAAGACATTGTTTCACAACAATATTTGCTTATATTTGCTGTTGTTTCAGTAGATTTCCGAAAGTGGAAGATAGCACGTGTTCTGCGACCGGAAATGACATGAACTACTAGGCACCAGCCGTCAGTCCGGTACAGTGTTGGCTCTGCTGGTTGGGAAATCATTGTGGTTTCTGTTAATGAACAGCTTCAGAATCCTTTTCACTCTGGAAGAGGCTACATTTTTGTGCGTGTGTGGGGGGAGCTACAAAAGGCATCACTTCTCCATTTTTAAGAGTATTACTGTATGTCTATGTACTTGTGGCCGGATCTAGCCATTACTATCGCAGATATTTGGGTTTTACCCCAAATGTCAGAGATAATAATAAATAAATAAATTATTAGCAGGTTAACTAACCGACTCGGCCCTTGTAGCCAGGCCGACCCAGTCGGCCTAGTCGACGAAAGAGTTATGAGGCAGCTTTTGCGTTGCCTTGACCAAGGAGAAGAAACGACAGAAGGGGCAACGGGTGAATCGAGGAAGGTGGCGGTGGCATCGCCCACGTCGTGCATCGCGTGTTGCATGCGGGAGTTGCGTATGGTCGTTCCGATAGACGTTGTCCACCTCTTCTCCGCTCCGAGCTCCTTTAATTGCTGGTTGGATGGCTCTCTCAGTCCATACAGTGAACTCATCTCTAATCCCCATTTTTAGACCTGGGAATTGGGCTGGGCCTTAGTGGGCCAGCACGACCCAGCACGAAAAAAATGGGCCGAAGCATGACCCGGCATGAAAAAAATGGGCCGGGCCGGGCTGGCACGGCCCGAATGGCGTGCCAGGCCGGGCCTAAAAACCTGGCACGATAGGCCACCCGGCACAACCCGAATTTGTAATTTGTATTTTTCAGGGTCTTTCTTTACTCATATGAATTTATACTCTACATGAAATTTGTAGAGAATTTTGAGGCACATCTTTTTCATGTAGACAACTTTTCCATTTGAGTAACGTATGAATTTATAAAAAAATATTTAGTGCGCTGTGTAGTTTCGGACTGACGCCACATCTCTCGGTAATCTGCATTTTTCAGTGTCTTCCTTTGCTCATATGAATTTATACTCTATATGAAAGTTGTAGAGAATTTCGAGACACATCTTTTTCATGTAGACAACTTTTCCTTTTGAGCAACGTATGAATTTATAAAAAAATATTTAGTGCGCTGTATAGTTTCGGACCAACACGACATCTCTCGGTAATCTGCATTTTTCAGGGTCTTCCTTTGCTCATATGAATTTATACTCTACATGAAAGTTGTAGAGAATTTCGAGACACATCTTTTTCATGTAGACAACTTTTTCATTTGAGCAACGTATTAATTTATAAAAAAATATTTAGTATGCTGCGTTCTCTCCAGTGCCGTGTTTGGACCGGCCTGGCCCGACAGCAGCCCGGCGTGCCTTTGGGCCATGCCGGGCCTTGATTTTTGCTGTCCGTGCTGGCCCGGCCCGGCACGAAGAAATGACCGGGCCGTGCTGGCCCGTTTCACGCAGGCCCGAAGCACGACAGGCTCGGGCCGTGCCGGCCCGGCACGGCCCAAGTCCCACCTCTACCCATTCTTGGTCCATATCCTCTCAGTCTGATTAGGTTTCAGGCTTTGATTTGTGCTTCCAACACTCTTTGTAAACTCTGGCTTGATCTGTTCTTGGTTCAGTCTGTGGAAGAACGCACTCGCGTGGAATCCAAGTTGAAACGGGGATTTGATCTTTGAAGCCTAGGATTTACTTGCATGTTTGTGAAGCCAAACAAAGTCTGAGCACCTTGTGCATAGCTTATTTGCTTGCTTTCTGATATGATTGTTGGTGGATATTGGTTTGATTTGCCCTGGGTGTGGCTGGTCCTTGTGACTTGCTACTGGTGTTCGACTCTCCTCTCTGTGGCCGAGAGTTGGTTCTGTGAGCCTTGTGCGGCTGGCTGCATCTTAAGCTACCTGGTGAAATTGCCTCATTGTGGTAGCTGCGGCTTTGTATCTTCAAATTGATTGTCGGTGATTTCTGCAACATTGCAGCGGCAATATCGTTATCTGGGACAACGTCAACGACATGTCTAGCCATTCGTATTAACATTCTGTTGGTACTTTATAAGTATTCACACTTCTCTGTGATTGCTCCACTGTCGGTATATTGCAAAGAGGCCAGTCTTTTAGGCTTGAGAACCTTGCAAGTATATTGTAAAGGGGCCAACCTTTTAGGCTTGGGACCTTGCAAGTGGGAGATACTGTGTTCAGTGAGGATTGGGAACTGAACTAGACTATTTGTGACAACAAACTTAACAGACATTTACATTCTGATACATGCTTGATTAGAACAATTGTTTTTGGTTCTATATGCTTAGTTAGCGAATTCTTGCTTGCTGTTTTGTCATATTCTTATGCTATTGCCGGCTATTTAGATATCTTGATCTATCTAGTTTTGTTTAGCTTTGTTATTTGATGCATTCTATTCGGTTGACTGTGTGTCATAGCATTAGTCTTCTTTCTGTATAGTAAGCTTGTATTTGGTTCATTGTTGTGTGCATATACGATAATTAGTTGATTAAGTTTACATTTAAACTGTTAAGTATTGTATTTAATAATTGAGGTAAGGTTATCACAAATTAGTCTATGACTCATTCCTTGTGATGAGGAGGGCCTTAGGCAACTTGACATCTGAGAACACAAATAATCAATTTGGGCTGTATGCTAGTTGTTTTATCTACCTTAGTTTTTATGGTGCTGCACATGTTAATATTCTTGATTATGAGCTCTTTTACTATAATACTGCTTTTCATCATGTTTCATTATATTTTCATGTGCTATTATGA
Source organism: Guadua angustifolia (assembly GCA_036346375.1). NCBI lineage: Eukaryota > Viridiplantae > Streptophyta > Magnoliopsida > Poales > Poaceae > Guadua > Guadua angustifolia. Next base: position 79,196,024 of record CM070504.1, on the reverse strand, counting down.
ATCATTTGTTCTATGGTTTTTGCCTGTTCTTGGAATTAATGTCTGTATAAAATTGCTAATACCGCAATATATACAACAATTACTCCCTCCGTTAATTTTTATAAGACGTAATATTAAGGTTGCATTGAAATTAAGAAAGTTATAAGAGAAAATGACTTAGATATCCTCACTTAATTGTCTTAGAAGATGAAAGATAAACTTTGTATATGTGGTAATGAATAAATGAATATGGTTAAGAGAGAATAAATAGGGGTATAGAAGGAAATACGTTGTTAAATCTACATGCAAACTTTATATTTGTAAACAAGATCATTAAAAAATAAGTCTTACAAAAAGAGAATGGAGGGAGTATAAAATTAGGTTGAAATTGAATACTCTGTTCCTGAATAGATATTATTAGGTTTTTGCACTTTCACTCAGATAAATCTAAAAAACTTTATTACTTCTCTTTGTTTTGTCTTTAAATGGTATGTCGTGCTCAAGTCTATGGTAGTAATTAATATTAGAAATAGCTAAATGAGAACGGTATAAAAGAAAAAATAGAAAAAAATTACCTCAAAATTGTAAAATGATATGTATTTAAAAAGAAAGCTATATCAATACGTATTCGGAAACGGGGGATTGGGTGGGTTAAAGTACATGGAGATGGAGTACGTATACTTCGTACATCATTGCCTTTCTCTGGATGTGGTTGGCGCGGCTGGTGGATGCTACTACTATAGCAGGAAGGAAATCAGTTAATCAGAGCACCCGAGCTCCTGTAGATGTATGACACATCACCAGCGGCACTTGCTCTGCACCCATTTAGTTGTGAAAAAAATAAAGAGACCGAACGAATGCGGTGCTGCCGTGCGTGCGCCCAGAAAACCAAGCGACAAACGCAACCACTCCGACCGTTGTTGCTACCGTCCGTCGGAGCGCTGCTCCTGCTGTCGCACCGGGCTTCACCGTCCGTCTCTTTTCCCTCGCCCGGCGCCACGGCGCGCGGGCCCGGCGGCAAGCGTGAAATTATTGCACGAGGCCGAGCAGAGGCAGCGCGCGGCACAGGCGCACAGCGAACGGGCCGAGCTCTCCCAATGGCGCGCCACCGCGTGGCCGCCCCACCTCCCCGCCTCACCCAATCGGCCTCGTGCCCCTTGCTGGATCCCGCGCGGCGGTGCCCGTCCCTGTGCACTCCGCCCCACCTGCGCCGCGCACTCGGGTGACGCCCAGGCCCGGGCGCGCGGCGACCCCGCCTGTCCGCGGCCGCCGAGCCGCGACGGGAAATAGCCGCGCCCAGTGCCGCCCACTCACACAGACAAAGGTCACAGCACATATTCCCATTACCACCACGGCACAACCGTGTGAGCGAGCGAGTGGCTTGTCTCCCTTTTTTCAGCCCCTCTTTTCCCCCCACTCGTGTCGAGTGTAAAAGAAAAGTCCCAACTTTATTTTTTATTCACCCTTACCCTCTTCATCCCACAAAATAACATTATTTAAGTAATATTTAACATAATTAGATACGGTTGCCCTTAGATAGACTTAGCACTTCTCTCTATTTAAAGATAAATATAGTATAAATATTTTAATTATTGTGTAAATAGTATATTATTAAGATATACTTGCAGCACTTGTAGTATGGACCGAGAGAATTACACTACGAGTCCAGTAGTGATGTGAGTCTGCGACTCGAATTGACAAAAACGTAAAAAAATATGTTTGCCTGTCAACTCACTCACTGACCCCAACCAAATTAGTGCTACTACTCTTTTCCATTTCCACATATATATAGGAAAAACAAACCCTCCCCTCTCTTCCTCAGCCAAACCATACTGCTCAGCTGCTCTCTATCACTCTCCTGGCTGTCATCAAATCATATCATATCACCGTTTAATAATCACCTCTCTTTCCTTTTGCCTGCAACAAATATCGCCGCGCCGCCGGCTCGGTCCAGATGGGCTCCCCTCCTCTGCCGTCGCAGGCCGACCTGTCGCTGACGTTGGCGCCGTCGGTGGCGTCGGGCGAGGGAGGAAGCGACGGGGAAGGCGCGTCGGCGTGCATCGACGGCAAGGACGTTCGGCTGTTCCCGTGCCTCTTCTGCAACAAGAAGTTCTTGAAGTCGCAGGCGCTCGGCGGCCACCAGAACGCCCACAAGAAGGAGAGGAGCATCGGCTGGAACCCCTACTTCTACATGTCCACGACGCACGGCGGCAATGCGACGGCGGCCGCCGCGCCGCCGAACTCCTCCGGGAGCTACGGTGGTGCGGGTGCTACGACCGCGGTGGCCGGTGCTACCGGGGCTCGTGGTGTTGGTGGCCAACCGGCGCACGCGTACGCGGGCCATGGCTACGCCGCCTTGCCGGCGTCGTTCCCCATCGCCTCCCACAGCTCGAGCGTGGTGGGCTCCGGAGGGCTCCAGTACTACGCGCCGCCCGAGGGCGCCTCCCCGGCGTCGGCGACGGCGGGCGAGGTGTACAGCGGCGTGCAGATCCAGCGCTTCGCCACGCACCAGCCGCTCCTGGCTGCCGTCAGCAGCGGGCGTGCGATGCTGGGCGCGGCCGACCAGCCCGGCGCCGGCCGCGACGACCTGATCGACATGCTCAACTGGAAGCGGGGCTCCCACGGCGCCACGGCCTCCGCGGCCGCCACCACCGCCTCCCCGGCCAGCACCACCACCTCCGGCGGCGCCGACTGCAGCAACAACGACGAGGAGGAGCTCGATCTCAGGTTGAGCCTCTAGCTACAACCTGCTACGTACCTCCAATCCAAGACAAGGTCAATCACCATGTACTCTAATCGACTACTCCTACTCCTACCAGTGTGCTACCTATGACGTACGCCTTAATTAGCTCGTAGGGACGTTAATTAATTTGCTGTTTTTCTTGCCCTGTCTCCATGTCTCACCTCCTTTTCTTTTTCTGAAAGACCCAGGAAACCCAGCCCTCTGTATTAAGTGAAAAGCAGAAATTAAAGCGCCAGGTCTCATCACCTCAGTACTCATAATCGATCTCCTCCCCCTCTTTTTGCCACCATGTTCATCGTTATCGTTTTCTTTCTTTCTGTTTCTCTTCATTTCTCGAGGCTTTGCTGATCGATCCCCTGTTGCGCCCTTCGGTTGTTGGTTGGGGTTCGTCGCTGCCTTCGCTCGCTTACGTGTATTCCAGCACTCTGTTTGCTGTTGCTGCTCTATGCAGCCTTAATGGCTCCCGGCCGGGGACGAAACCGGTGCCCAAGCATGTGGTAGCACAATGCCCTCAGGGCGTCGTCACTGCGCAGCTCCTGCTCGACGTGGCCACGTTAATGTTACGCATTTCTGGTGCGGTTCCATGACTTCCATCTACCTATCGATCTATCTGGATACATATCTGCTCATCGTTTTCTTTACTGTTTACGGACGGACTAGGATCCTCTGCCTCTGCGCCGTAAAGCTACTGTTGCAACGGTAGTGGACACGAATCCGTCATGCACATGAACCTACGTGCTGGTTGGGTGGGGGTACAGTATAGAAACCAATCAATTTACTGGTGCTATTGGGCGAGGGTATGTATCCACCGGCGTATGTACGCGCGTTCGGTTGGTGTCGATCGCTTCAGATCGTGTCTCTCCACAATAGAGGAACTGGATGTACCTGGCCGACCTGACCTAAACTAAGGTTCTCTCCAGGTCCACTTAGTGCATATGTAGTGATATAGATAGCAGCTTTTTATAATATATATTTATATCATTTATAGTCAGTATTAAAAATAACTTATACAATAGATCATCTATGTAGTTGTAACAGACTGTATATACAACAGCACACAAGATAGAAAGTTGCCTATAAGACCGTTTGTTAAATAGTAGACAACCGTTTTCTCTCTCCTGCACATCATCTAAAATCCTATACTATATAGGCCCTGTTTGTTTCAGCTAGAGATTGTGAAAAGCAGTTTTTAAAAACTAGATTGTAAAAGCTGGATTGTTAAAAAGCTAGAGGTTGAAAAGCTCATGGTTGTTTAGTAACCCAGATTATAGTTAGGGGCAATGGTGGGTAATTTTGGTTGAAGTTGGGGAAAGCTGGGAAAAGCGGGGGTAATGGTGGGTAATTTTGGTTGAAGTTGGATGGGTATTGTGGTCTTTTGCAAAAAAAAAAATTTGGAAAAAATTTGGGAAGAGTGGATTATGGGATTGTTACAATCTGGCCTCCAGATTGTTATAATCTAGATTAAAAGCTGGCTGTTTGTTGCCTTTCCAGCTTTTAAAAGCTGCTTTCCACAATCCCTAACTAAAACAAATAGGACCATAGTTTTACAGATAGCTTGACATGTAATATTATACATGCCTTTAGAACTTAAAAGACCTGCATTCCGAACGCGGTATATTGCCGATTTGTGTGAGATTTAAACTGTTTCCTCTGAGATTTACGCGATTCCTTCTTGGCGAAATATTGTTTCTACGTTTGTCGCCAGCGGCGAGCTCGGCTGGCCGATCGAGTTACACAGAGTGGAGCCACGTACCCACGGGACAAATCGGTGCCGTCCAATGGCTTCGCTTTCGCAACGAGACGAATGCGCTCTGTTGCAGCGCAGCACTGGCGCCGCGGGCCCCACGGGTAAGTGGTCCGATAGCAGCAGCATGGGACCCGGCCGCGCGCGGTGGAGAGCGATCATGTCGTGCCCGGGTGGGGATCGAGCTCGACGGCTACCTTTTGGCTCCGTTCCATGGCCGGCCTAGTCTGTTCCGGTCACGCATCAATCCCATACCTGCCTGGCCTTTTAGGTGGCTGCCCTAGCTGCAACCCGTAGCCAGCGATCGACACCAGCAACCAACCAACACAAGTAGAGAGAGGGGGGAGAGAGAGAGACTGGCATAGAATTGACCCGCACGTGAGGACGTCCCTCGTGGCCGTCCGATCGATGACGCAGGTCCGATCAGTTCGTCCGTTGCAGAGCTTGCCGGGCAGTGAAGAGGACGCGCGGTGACCATCCTAGAAGGAGAACGGTACAAAATACTGTGTATGTCGACACTCTACACACCTGCTCCTGTACAGGGTACGACTGTCTACTGCGAATATCACTGACCGCGAGCGAGCGCGAATCCTGAATGAATGGTACCCGCATCGCCCTATTCTCCACCATAGATGGCCGCGAATAATGGGGACGGCGACCTACAGTCCCTTTGCAGATAACCATTGCTGTGTGTGCGAGCCAGCCAGAGCAGGCGACCGCTACCGCCGGCTGAGTTGGGCAGACGCGGGACGGAGGTACGGATGCCGGACCCGCCCGTCAGCTAGATGCAGGGGCGGAGCTGGGCCTGGGGCCACTAGGGCCTCGGCCCCCGGCCCAGCTCAAATACAAGGAACACTAAATGCAATTCATCCGGTTCTAATCCGGGAACAATTACCAATACAAAGTGCAACTCTGATGAAATCAGAACCTCCATGCAGGGCACGCAGACTCGAGTCACTTATTTTAGTTTAAACTAGCATATGGTTTCTTGATCTTGGGCGAAACTAAAGCTGCGGTTATACTATACTATCGATAATGTATAATATCGATAATTATTACTCATATCTTCGGAGAACCATGAGAAAGCAAGGATCAATAATAGCCAAGTCCATAGCATACTACTCTTCCTCATACGACTATACTCTATAAAATGAATGAATGATTCAATGATAGAATGATAGTTCATAGTTGGTAATTGGTTGAACTGTTGAAATGTTGAATGATTATAGATTCTTGATTGTATTGCTTGGTATTATTTGCTATTTGTTAGTTGTTACTGATTCTTGATTGAACTGCTGAAAAGGATAGTTGTATGATTGTATCTATGAATTAGTTATTATGCTTATGTCTTGATGCTAGATTTGAGTATATTGATTTGAACAATTTATACATTTCATAATTAATTGATTGAACTCAATTTGATGTAATAGAAAATACATGATGAACAATTTATCTATTTTATTGAAATGTTAAGCGTGGAATTCAAATTTATCTTTAATTGTGTATTTGTGTAGTGTTTTTATTGTATCTCGGTGTGTGTATATTTTTGCGTTAGTTATTGTCGCTTAATTTTCGGCCCGAGGCTTTGACGAATCCTGGCTCCGCCACTGGCTAGATGTCTGCCCTTGGTACATGGGTTCCTGCCGCCGCTGCCGTCTATTTCTAAAGAGGTATTCAGGGATCGGTCTAACGGTGGGTCAAATAGGACCGGTGCCCGCTCTGGCTAGTGGGATCATGGATACTCTCCTAGCTCCTTCAGTCCTTCATCGGATATCAAAATGTAGATCATAGATATGATGTAGATCGAGAAGGAGAAGATTAGAGGTAGAAGAAAAGGACCCTTAAGCTCTTGCCAATCAAAAATATGCAAATCAATAAGAGATGCCAATACCTTTTCTAGCCGCCTTTTTTTTTTTTTTTGGTGCAAGTCTAGCCTCCATTCGAACGGAAAAATTAGCCCAGCGACACCCAATTCGTTGGTTTTTGGTGGTGTGTCTATGACATGTGGGTCTGTCTGTGTCTATGACAGTGGGTCAGGGTGTCATTTGGTGAATCGTGAATTTTAAAGAGTGTCGCTGGGCAAATTCTCCCCCATTCGAACATAATTACAAAATAGTCTATTCCTTAACTGCAAAAGTGTGTGATACGTGTCATATGCCGTGCTTTTGCACCAGTGGCAGCGGCAGCCCACTGGCCTACGAGCTCCCATCGTACCCCTCTCCCTCTCTCTTCTTGTGCTTGGGCAGTTGCTTGATTCAATCACATTGTTTTCTAGCCTCCGTCGCTTCCGGTTTTTTACAAATCAAACTCTTGCCTGCTCGAATTTGTAAATTTAGCCCTTTCCCTTACCGCGGATGACGTGACAGGCGACACATGTCCCCTATCGGCTGAGCTCCACCGACTTTTGCTCTCCCTGAGCGCGATAGAGGCCAAATCTACAAATCCGTGCATAACGAGGTTAGATTTGCAAAGAGAGGTGACAGGGTTGTAAAAAGCGATGGTGTTTGAACAAAAAACTTGAAGTAGGGTTTATCGGTAACAACACACTAGACAAACACTGGGTTCAGCAGTTCAAGGCATGTCAACCGATTTGATCCTGCAATCGGTAAAAAAATATAAAATACGCTCAGAGCCGATCTTGTAGATCAATCGGCTTAGATCTAATTAGCTAAAAACCGACCAAACCACGGGTAATTGGTAAGTCTAATTAGCCGATTCAGGCTAATCAGAGGATAAAGGTAGATTGACTCTGAAAAAGGCGATGCACAAAAAGGCTGAAGAAAATCAAACCTAATAGGCGTAACAGAAGATGATCAACAATCGGCGATGCACAACCTATTGATCAAATCAAGTTATAGGAGTCTAAATTACAAGAGCTACTCCTAATTGACAAGAAAAAATAAAAGTAGAGTATTTGTTGATTAGATCGTGTATCTTTTGTCTGCCTATGGCTATCTTTTATACCCATCGGCCGATTGTATCCTATTACAACACGTTACAAAACATGATCCGTGTCGGCTTTAATCTAGGTGGTTTCTCCTTGGAATCTTCACCATAACCAAATTTGTTTGAATCTTTCCATACTTACACATCGGTTATGATACGTTGACTTCGTCCTGTTGATTTTGACCACATCTGCCAAATTTTGGTGCAAACATACGCCTCCTCTTTTTGGGAGATAACTTGTTGTCTTTCAAAAATCTTAACCATCGGCTTGTAAGACAATGGCTTGGCAAGACACCCTCACCAGTAATCACTGCATTAATAGCACTGTAAAAATCTCGTTATGCATATCGTGCGTTTTAACTACACACGTCGCTTCGAAATCATTCTCACCGTTTCACTTTTTTACCATTTGTATAAATATACGGCCCCCACATGGTCATTCTCACGCACTCAAGGTCCCTAAATGTCTGTAATTGGCTTCTTCTCTCTAGCTAACAAGTCCTTTAGTGCTCTTCTCCTCCTATTGCCAATCGGCTTTCCACCAAGACCGACTGAATGGATTCCACTCAGGTACTCATTCTGATCCTTGACAGCAATGATCAATACTACCTAGGACCAATAGGAAATCTAGACTCGATACAGTTATAAATGAAGAAGTTCCTTGTCTCCCACTATCGGCTGCTGGTTACAATATAGAGGGTTAGAGTAAGAGCTGGTACAATTGGGTAGCGGCCCAGAAGATAGAGATATGAGAGAAAATGGGGATAGCCGAGTGCCTCTCTCTTTGCTTAGCCGATCCATAGGCCAATGAGCCCTTAGTGACCACGGTTTGCTATTTCTGGTCGGATACATTTAACGCTTTTATGTTTCGCACTGGTCTCGTCGGCCCAACTCTCTTGGACATGGCTCAATTATGTTGCCTGAGGCCGGACGGAGAGCAGATATCGGCTTATAGTGCTAAGCCCAAGTAAAAACTTATCAGATCCAAAGGTGAAGGGTGGGCCAAGTATATCAGTAATAACGACAAAGTGCATGGGTCCAGTATCGGACAAAGAACACGTAGCTTTTCTCAACCTATGGCTAGATTGGTATCTGTTCTACGGTGCTTCTCTTGGGTCGACTCAAGTGTACCAAACAATAGCAGAGCAACTGGTGGAGGGCCGTTGGCTAGCCCTAGAAAAGATGCTATTGGGAGCAGTATACCAAAGGATGTATGTAATAAGGAGTCAGCTTTTTACGAGGTTCACTAGTTTCTTTGTCGGCAACATAGGCGGTCCCCTTTGGTTCATTCAGATCTAGCTGTACTACTGTCCAGCCGATCATTCAACTTGAATCCTTCAAAAGACATAGCATTTCCACAAAAAAGACACTTCAGAGGGCGAGATTCCTCAATTCAGTGCCAGTCGATCATACGGTGAAAGATTTATGATGTGCTCTAGAAATGAGATAAGAATTACACCTATCGGCTCAAGGAAGTACCTAGCGTTCTTTCTTCAGCTGACAATGAAGACTTCAAGCAGCAGGACTTCTTCAGTTATAGTGGAGTGGCCGATTTTCCATGGCTATCATTCTTATATCTAGAAGCCAACAGTTTTTGGATGCCTCAGGAGACCTTGAATTTTTACAAGATTTTCATCTCTCCGAGCATTCTTCATGTTGGCCTTAATATGAGAAATCAGACGTTCAGCCATCCTACGAATTTTACCACCCCTCCATCTATGCTAGACAACTAGGCTTTGGGCAAGTGATCCCAAGTCTCCCACTGCTTGATCGGCTTCAACCAAGAGCTCGCATTCGCAATACAGCTGCGGCTAATATAGTACTGAAGATAGCCGATGAGCTTCAAATTAATGACTTGCCACATTTCTTCTTGAATAATCGTCGGGTAGGCCACTTTTCTTCTTGGTGGCTATCAATCGTAGAGCACTATTTTTGAAGAGGACACCGTTGGCTATTATTAATGCATTTTTTTCAAATCTACCTGAGACGACAATAGCATCTGGTAGCAATTCGAGCGACCAGACTAGCTCCTCCAGATATACTAATATTAGTAGATATTACTGGAGAGGTATCAACTAAATGGATTTTTCACTTCATCTTTTGACTTTGCCCAAGTACTTTTACTAATAAACTTTTTACTCCTTTTTCATAGACCAAGGCTGCTGGCAAGAAACCAGTTTCTGGTTAGTCGGGTAGCGGCCATCAAGCTAAAAGGCCGCACCAGTCAATTGGCCTAACGGGGTATACTTCTGGTACCCTGGGCATATAGAGCCTATCATTATCAGACATTGAGAAACAACAGCAACCCAGTAAGCATACTCTGATTGTCCATTACTTGCATTTATCTTACATATTCTTTCTAGGGGCTCACTCTTAGCCGATTAAATTTCAGAGAAGAAGGCCAAATCTACTAAGACCCTTGCTAAAAGAGGCGCCAAGCCTCGAGAGCAGAGTGGTGAAAGTTCACCGCACGCATCGTCTACTAGAGGGGTAAGTTATTATTCTCTTCATGGGTTTCTATATGATGAGTATACTTATCTGTCGGCCTAACCCTTAATTTTCAATTCCTTTTTTCAGCAGACCGCATCGGTACAGATGGTCAACATTTTAGCTGATCAACCTGGTGCGTCTCTTGAGGCTCTACCACCTTTTTCTTAGGTGACGCCATCGGCCCTCGTCGCCTCTCCCCCTCAATGACAAAATTGTTGGGTTTCACCTTAGAAGACCTGGAAGATTCGAAGGTGGTAGCTACGGATGACTACCCTTCCGGTATAAGGAAAATCCTTGGAGTGTCGAAGGAGGCATCGGTTGTGGTAACTTCTGCACCGAGGATGCAGGAGAGGCTCAACAGGCTCTTTGACCAAGACATGTAGCCGAAAGCCGACCTTCTGAACAACACACAGCCCCTTCGGGATGCCATGGCTGTGGTAGAAGCTGATCTACCTCCAGAAACTATGAATGCACTCCTAACTGTCTGCCACTTGGATAGCAAAAGGGTAGAGGTTACAACAGCTAGGGCAAGGATCGCCTAGAGGGAGGCGCAAGAAGCTGATCAAAGGCTTCTTGATGGTAGCCAAGGCCAAGTCAAGAAGAAGAAATTTGATGAAGATACTCTGGCCCTCAAAACCAACAAGGCGACTATATTCAGAATCTAGAGTTGACCAAGAGGCTCCTTGAAGAAGAATTGGCCAACCTGAATAAGCAGATAGCCGACAGCCAAGCCAAGCTCATCGTAACAGCCTCATCCATCAAGGTGCAGAGGCACGAAATTACTCTGTCGTTGCGGGAGTTATGGAGCAATCAGCTAAGGTGGTCCCTGTGCTCGCAGTGTTAAGGAAGATCAAATGACTGCCAATAAGGTGTAGTAGATCATCGCCAAGGCCACGGCGTGTTATCGACTTTAGGCGCTAGGCTCCCTGGCTTCGGCCTGTAATCATTTTCTTTACAGTGACCGTAACCTTCTGGAATGTTGGCCTACTAAACACTGCTTTTGGAATGTTTAACTTATTGTGATCGGCTGTGTAATTGATTTAACTTGTTATCCTTGTTCTGCATGTCTTGACTTCTAGCATTTTTAACCAGAATTAACTGCATCGAGTTAATTTAGCCTTTCAGACAATACATTCTTGTAGCCGATTAGGAACCAATACAAATGCTAGGATAATATTTGTTCAAGTATTTTTCATTGATCGCCTTGGGAAGCACAATTCCCTTCAACGTTTCTAGCATGTAGGAATTTCCATCGACAAGCCAATTTACCTTATACGACCCTTCCCATGTCGGTGACCACTTACCATATCGACTATCCCTAGAACCAATAGGTAAAATAGTGTTCCAAACCAAATCGGCTTCACAAAAAGACTTAGGTACAACCTTTTTGTTGTATATTCTGGCAACCCTTTCTTTATTCTTCTTAAGCCGATCTAAAGTATGTAACCATAACTCTGCCAAATCGTCCAAATTATCCATCATCAAATCTCCAAACTCTTGAGTCGATAAATTGTTTTTCCTACCTATTCTCATGGAATCAATATTAATTTCTACAGACAAAACGATTTCTTAACTATAAACTAGCTGGTAGGGTGAAAGTTTAGTTGCTCCAGGACATGCTAGCTGATACGCCCATAATGACTCCAACAACGCTGAATGCCAATTACTTGGTTTTTCATCAATTTTTCTTTTAATCAACTTAATCAATATTTTATTAAACGATTCGGCTTGACCATTAGTTTGAGCATAATAAGGCGATGAATTTGACAACTTGATTTATATACTCTTGGCAAACTTTTGAAACTCATCGGACATGAACACTGTTCCTTGATCGGTTTGTGGAATTCCAAACCGATGTATAATATGCTCGTATGCACGCATGATAGAATCGCTCGTCGTCGAGTTCAGGCATGGCCACACATTAGTTTAGTTTGCTAACATGCTAAGTACATGATCGAGTAAATACGTGCAAAAAATCACATATAAAAGAGACAAATAAACTGAGATCAAGGAATTGTGCCTACAGTGTGTTTTGCTCGATAACGATATTGATAAAAAAACGAAAAGAGGTATCGGGTTAGCTGTAGCCCTTGACTCCTTACTCGATGAAACCATCGAGTGGGGAGCAGAGTGTAGTAAACACAATGATGTGATGTAGCCCCGACTCTTTACCTGATAGCTGGATCGAGATGGAAGTGGATCATTAGTATCACACACCTTTTGCGACTCCGAACCCCTTATTCGATAGACGTATCGACCCAAGGGTGGAGCTAGGTGAAGACAAAAATCGAGCGATGTAGCCCCCGACCTCCCGCTTGATGACCGCCTCAAGTAGAAGGAAGGGTGTATGCACCGATGTGCATGATGTAACTCGTGACCCTTTGCTCGATTCGAGGAAAAAGTAGAGCGTAAGCATCAAGAAGCATTAGAAAAGATCAAGCGATATAGCTCTCATCCCTCCACTCGATGAATGCATCGGGGTGATAGTAGAGCAAGTGCGCTGACCAAATACATGATGTTTCCCCCGGCTGTCTACTCGATGAGTGCATTGAGGAGAAAGTAAGGCGTGAGCATCATAGATGGTAGCCTTCGACCATATGCTCAGGCGTGTGAGCCCCCGAGCATGTTGGTGAGGCTCAGCCTTCCTTTTTTTTACGTGTGACCGAATGCTGTTGTAACCTTCGCGCCCGTTTGGCTTCCACACGGCTCATCGTGACTTAGCGTCTCTTTGGTTCCCACTTTATGTGGAAGTGCAAAGGACACCTCATAGATCAGAATCGATGTGATTTTGGGTGGTTTACGATTATGGCATGACTCATTCCCTGAGCTATAAATAGACAGGACTTGTTATTACTTGCCACAACCCATCTTCTCTCTTGTCTCTTACTCGTAATGCTTTTGCCTCTTAACTCCATCCATGGCCTCTACTCCGCATTTGTCTCTGTCTGTGGAGATTGTCGTAGACTCTCCTCCCTCTACACCACTGGTCGTTGTCTCCCCTGGTCGAATCATCATCTCCTCCGATGAGGAAGACGAGATAGACTGGGAGGACATCGAGAGGGAGGTTTGGCCGGAGGAGGAAGACGAAGTCACTAGCAAGCTGGCGTCATCGTCGAAGAGGCTAATGTCACCTCTGCTTCCTCCACGAGAGCAGATGCCACCATCGGCACACGAGGAGAGGAGGGTGAAGCTACTAGTGCCGGTGAAGGAGGTGAAGCTCAAAACAGCATCATCAGCCCAGTGCCTGCTTTCCCTCCAAGCCCTCGCGGTGCTCGAAGGCTTTCGATGACGGAGAGGTCGCCTTCTTCATTGACAAGTGACTGGGTCTTCGCCACTTATTCCGGCCCATATAGAGGGTGTAAGCCCATCCCGGGGACCCTCCTTTTCCAGTCCCCATGGATGCAGGGGAGGCGGCTCGACGCCTCTGAGGATAAGTAGTTATAGGATACCTACCTTACATGTAATAGGGTAGCTTTTGTTAGTTAATTTTAATGAACTTTTATTTACCTATATTTTTATAGCAATGCATTGTTTTTTGTTCACGTGTGAAATCTTCTCAGTTGATCGATGTTCCACGAGTTGTCAAGTATCATTCCTTCCAATGTTGATAGCCGTACAGATCCAGGTTGAGTCACTTTGACAACCACGTAGGGACCTTCCCACTTAGGTGATAGCTTATTACGGTTGTCTTGCCTCTGCACCTTTTGTAGTACTAAGTCCCCTGTGGTAAGCGCTCTTTCCTGGATTCTCTGGCCATGGTATCTACGTAAGACTTGCTGATACTTGGCTGCTCGAATGGATGTTCGATCTCTGTATTTTTCGAGTAGATTTACATCATCGGTTCGCATCTACTCTTGTTCTTTTTCTGAGTAATTTTGCACTTGAAGTGATCTGAATGATAACTCGGTCGAAAGCATCGCTTCTACTTCATAAACCAAGAAAAACGGTGTTTCACCAGTGGCTCAACTAGTAGATGTACGAACGGCCTATAGCACCGAGGGTAGTTCTTTTGCCCACTAGGTCGAGTAAGCCTTGAGTCTATCAAATACGCGGGTCTTGATCCCCTGTAAGATTATGTCATTGGTGCGTTTGACCTGATTATTACTCTGAGGATGAGCTACGGAGGTGAAACAAACTTTGATACCCAGTTCTTCGTAAGACTGTAAAAGCATTACTCTTGAACTGGCTACCATTATCTATGATTACCCGATTAGGGATGCCAAATCGAGTAACGATGCTCCTCATGAATTTCTTGGTCGCTTCTGAGGTGATGTTCCTGACAGCTTCGGCCTTGATCTACTTAGTGAACGTGTCGATTGTCATGAACAAGAACTTGTAACCTCCTTGGGCTCTAGGAAAAGGTCCCAAGATATCCAAGCCCCAGGCGGAGAAAGGTCAAGACAGAGGAATAGTTTGCATGTCCTGGGCTGATCGGGTGGTTTGCTTACTGTCGGGATCGGATAATTTCTATAAAGGGATCATGGGATAATTTCTATAAAGACCATCGTGGCGATGGGTCTGCCCACCACGATCTCGCCCCCAGTATGTGCCGCTCGACCGAGCTCGTCGCTTCTTGGCCGATATTTGCTCCTTTTCGAGCTCAAACCAAGCTCGGCTGTCCCTCAAGGAAGACTGGTATGTGGGTCCGCCTCAAGGTGCTCTAGCCTCTAGGCTCTCCTCTCGACTTCGAGTCTGCAAGACCGCAAGAATGGAATAGAACTATGGAAATGGAACTATGGAACCACGATCAAGCTTATGTCGATCAATCAATTAACCCTCCTATATTTCATTGTAGTATGTATGAATGCCGATTGAATCTATGACTAATTTTGTATTAAAATTAAGCCTCATGTAATTTGATAATTGATTAGTGATTAGTGAAAGTGATTACAATGTCTGAATTTTACCAAGTGCGACTCTGCTCACCATTGTAGCACCGAGACGGTGAGGCTTGGGGCTTGATGCACCGAGCCAAAGAGCCGTGAAGGAATGTCCGGACATGATCGAAGGAATGTCATGATCGGCGGTCACGGCCTATGAAGACGACGTGGCATTAATCACACGACGGTTCAAAGGACCGTACGGCCATGTTCTAAGCCCACTACGCCCACGTCACGGCATGACAAAAAGTAAGGGCAGCAGTTACGCCCACGTCCGGGCACAGTAGTGGCATGTCATTCAATTATAAATGATGTAAGACTGTAATCATCTATAAATACCCTGTTGTGAGAAGTGTTTAGGGGCTCCGAGAGCTGTAAGAAGAATGCCCAAGTGCATCTGTAAGAAGAAGAGAAAAGAGAGAAGGGCACATCACATATTCGCAAGCCCCTTGTAAAACTTTTCAGTAGTAGTGAAGTCCGCTGGACGTAGGGTTGTTATCTCCTTCGTGAGTGGCCCGAACCAGGATAAAAAGTTCTTCTCTATTGTCTCCTTTTGAACCTCCGACCAACCACGTCCTAGCTTGGCAGCTCTTCGGATGCCGAACCCTTCGCGGAAAAGGGGCCCTGGTTGATCCCTCATTCAACAAGTAAGCTCGGCGGGGGATCCGTTCTCAAAATATCGACAGCTGGCGCCATCCGTGGGGATCAACTGAGTCCTTTCGCGGAGAATCCCTGAAGATGCCGAATTCTTAGGATGGTCAAGACCTCTACGTCTTTGACGACGTTGAGGACGATGACATGTATTACGCCGACGAATATGTAGCTGGTGTGGCTGATCCGGAAGGCCACATTGACTCCAAGAGTTCTTCCCCAGCGGCTGCAGCGCGAGAGCATTTCCTCCGCTCACAGCATGATTCCCTCACTGATGAGGAAGAATATGACGATCTCTATGATGATCTGGGCGTCCCTAACCGTTCTGAGCCCGATCATGAGACCGCGTCACGCGGAGACACCATGATGTCGCCTTCGTGGTCTCAGTGCTCCCACGACGTTAACATGGCGGGAAGACAAGAAGATCCTAAGGCTGAATCCTCGGGGGCTGCTCGTCATCATCGGTACGAGGCGGCCAAGAACCATTTGGAGGCGTGCCTGAACAGAACCCTGGCGAGCTTCCGTCACCAAGCCCATGGAAAGACGGGCGCCAGGGCTGAAGACTCAGCTCGCGGAAATTATCGTGAGCGGCACTCACCGGGCCGCACGCGTGACCACCGGCCAAGATCATTCCCTCGTGCTCCCTAGAACGACGAGCGGTTGCGGGCCATGGCGACGGTCGTGTGCAACCTCCGAAATTTTCCTGGTCAGGTGGATCTGGAGGCCATGGGCGCGGTCGTGGCCGAAAATCTAGAAAAACTCGCCACCGACATGAAGCTTTAGGGTCCCCTGATGGTAAAGAAGCCCGGAGTGTTTCCTGGGACAGTAAGCATCATTCCCCTGATCGCTCCCGTCGCGGCGACTCCCGGAGCCCTACCCGGGAAGGCCGCAGGGAGCATGATCGGTGCCGCGAGGACGTTCGGAGCGGTTCCCGGACGATCTCGCGGGATCAAGGGTATGCCCGGGCCGGCCGCGGGCATACCGAGTATTCCGCCTCAGGGCAGTCTTCGCCGCACCGATATGGAGAGGTGTTCTCTCGCCTTGGTCCGCGCATCGGGGGTCATCGTGTTGGTGACCGTCACGGTCACCACGCCCAAAGGGGCTGTCACGACAACCTAGCATTCGTATGTCGAGCTTTCTCAGCATCCCTCCGCGATGTCTCGTGGCCGAGCAAGTTCAAGCCCGGTCACATCCACAGATTTAACGGGACTCAAAATCCGGATGAGTTCCTCTCATTCTACTCCACTGCAATTCTGGCAGCTGGAGGGGACGAGAGAGTTATGGCCAACTTCCTCCCCACGGTCTTGGATGGAGCCGCCAGAACGTGGCTCTTCAACCAAAAAGAGGGGTCGATCCGCTCATGGAGGCAACTCAGTGAAGCGTTCCGGGCAAACTTTCAGAGCTGCTACACTTGCCTGGGCAAGGAGCGCGACCTCGAGCGCTTGATCCAGATCGAAAAAGAATCCTTGAGGTACTTTGTCCAGAGGTTTATCAAGGTGAGGAATTCAATTTCGAGCATTTCGGACAAAGCAGTCGTCCGGGCTTTCAAGTTTGGAGTTTGGGATATTCGCTTCACGCAAGACCTGGAGATTCATCCAGATCTGACGGCCAATGAGCTGTTCCGTATGGCCAACCGTTATGCAAACGCCGACGAGGCGGTCCAGTGGAAGAAGATGCTGGATGAGAGCAAGCTGTCGCCTCAGCCGGGCCTAGAAGGCTCCACGAGCAAGAAGCACCCAGGTTTTGTGGAGAAGAAGATTAAGAAGAAGAAGAGGTCGTCCGCGCCGGGCATGGTGGTGGGCATTGAGCATCACCCGCCACGGGCTCCACCATCTCAGTATCCCGGGAGAGGAAGGGCGGCCGCCCCTATGGCACGATGACCAAGGTCGCGACGACCGAGGTCGCAACGATCGGAGTCATGACGACCGAGATCGCGGCAGCCAAGGTATGCCTTCTAACGATCGCTTTTGTCCGCTCCATCAGGCATACGAGCTCGACCTCCGCAACTGTCAAACTGGGCGCTCCGCCTGGAGAAGTTCTACAACGGCAAAGGCCCTATGCCCATGCTCCCAGGAAAAGGGAAGAGCAGCAAGGGCAAGGGCAAGGGTCCCACGGACAAAGACGACGACATAGAATACCAGGGGCCCTATAACCACATAGCGGTTATATTCGGGGGCTTCTCGGCATATAGGTCCCGCAGGGATCTAAAGGAGGCAGCATGGGAGGTGCACCACATCGCTCAAGACAAGCCCCCCGTGCAGCAGCTTAGGTTGTCCGAGCTGTCCATTACCTTCTCCAAGGATGACTGTCCCTTTGGAATGTCCAAGCCTCAAAAGCTCCCGTTAGTCGTGAGCCCGACCATCAACAACGCCAATGTGGGGTGAGTCCTCATTGATGGCGGAGCTCCCTGGACCTCATATCTTCCAAGGTCCTGGACGAGATGCAAGTTCCTCGGTCCAAGATCAAGAGCATAGCGGTCCCATTCTTCGGGATCATCCCGGGCACCTCGGTCAAGCCTCTTGGCCAGATCATCCTGCCCGTCACGTTCGGGAGCCCGAGCAACTTCCGAACGGAGATGATCACATTTGAAGTTGTCGACTTCGAGTCAGCCTACAACGCTATCCTCGGCAGGCTGGCTCTCTCCAAGTTCATGGCCGCTACGCATCATGCGTACCAGTGCTTGAAGGTTCCTGGCCTGAAGGGCATAATCGCCATAAGGGGGAACCAGAAAGCGGCCTTGAACTGCGATAAAAAGTCACTTGACATGGTCGGACAACTACCTCAGCGCGGTCCCTACCAAGGGCCGAAGAATTCCTGGCTGAGAGTTACCCTCCAACCAGGAGGAGAAACCAAGGAGGTTCCGCTAAGCAGCGCGGATTCGGCTAAGGTCTTGCATTTGGGATCTTCCTTAGATACCAAATAGGAACTCGAGCTCATTACTTTCCTCCGGAAGAACGCGGACGTGTTCGCTTGGGAACCGTCCAACATGCCCAGAGTCCCAAGGGAAGTAATTGAGCACAGGCTAGGCTGCTGACCGATAAAGAAGCTCAGGCGCCGAAGCTCGAGCGTTTTCCCCAAAGAAACAAGCAATCATCCGGGATGAACTCAACAAACTCCTCAAGGCCGGCTTCATCCGGGAAGTCGAGCATTCGAAATGGCTGGTGAACCCGGTCATTGTCAAGAAGAAAGGTGGCAAGTGGCGCATGTGTGTCGACCACATCGGCTTGAACGTCGCTTGCCCCAAGGATAACTTCCTGCTGCCGCGCATAGACCAGCTGGTCGACGCGACGGCGGAGTCCCAGGTGATGAACTTTCTGGACACCTACTCGGGCTACCACCAGATCAGCATATCCCCTGAAGATGAAGAGAAGAATTCCTTCATTACCCCGTTCGGCACGTTCTGCTATACGACTATGTCTTTCGGTCTAAGGAACGCTGGAGCAACCTTCCAACGTCTGATGCAAAAACCTTCCCGGATCAAATAGGCCGAAATCTGGAGGTGTATGTGGACGACACTGTGGTAAAGAGTAGGCTCGCTTCAAGTCATGTATTCGACCTTGAGGAAACATTTTGTAACCTCAATAGACATCAAATAAAGCTTAATCCTGAAAAGTGTGTCTTTGGGGTGAGGGCGGGCAAAGTGCTCGGCTACATGATTGGTCCACAAGGCATCGGGGCAAACCCGGAAAAGATCGAAGCTATTGAAGGAATGCGGCCTCCCAGCTGCGTGAAGGAGTTCCTAGTCTTGACCGGACGTATGGGGGCCCTAAGTCGCTTCATTTCCCGGTCGGGCGAGCGTGGGCTGCCTTTCTTCAAAGCGCTCTGCAGGCATGATGGTTTCGCATAGACGGAAGAAGCCAACTGCTAGTTTGAGGAGCTAAAGCAATACCTGTCCAGCCCACCTGTCTTAACCATGCCAAGGTCAGGGGAAGCGCTTCTGCTATATCTAGCGGCGACCCCGTAGGCCGTAAGTGCGGTGTTGATGGTCGAACGAGACGGGGCGCAGCGACCGATATACTATGTCGGCAAGGTCTTGCACGGACCAAAGGAGCGGTACCCTGAGGTCCAGAAGCTCTTGTACTCGCTGCTCATGGCTTCAAGAAAGCTGCGCCACTACTTTTAAGCCCATAAGGTCGTCATTCCGACCAACTTTCCACTTAGGGAGATACTAAGAAATCAAGGCTATGGAGCTCGCCGAGTTCAATATCTACTTCTCAGCCCGCACAGCGATCAAATCCCAGATCCTGGCTAACTTCGTAACAAAATGGACGAATCCAGTGCCACCCGCTACCGAGCTCGATGGATCTAAGGAAGGTCACTGGACCATGTACTTTGACAGTCCCGAGCTTTAACGCTCAGGGGCTGGGGTCGTGCTGGTATCCCCCTAGGGAGATCAACTCAGGTACGTCATCCAATTACACTTCACCGCAACCAATAATGCGGCGGAGTATGAAGGCCTCCTGGCCGGACTACGAGCATGCAAAGCGCTCGGAGTCCAGCAACTAACTGTAAGAGGCGATTCACAATTGGTCGTCAACCAAGTTAATAAGGAGTATCAATGTTTCGATAACTCAATGGCGCTTTACTTGGTTGAAGTAAGGAAAATGGAGAGGTACTTTAGAAATTTCAAAGTACTCTACATCCCCAGGAAGGACAATTCCCTAGCCGACCACCTCTCCAAGGTTGGTTCCTCCCAAATGCCTGCCCCGGCGGGGGTGCTCGTCGAGCACCTATACAAACCCTCCATTCCCTCTGTAGAGGAGGCACCGGAGATGTGCGGTAACATCTCCCTCCTCGAGCATGGTGCAGACTGGATGACGCCATTCGTTCAGTACCTTGCCCATGGGACACTGCCCGAAGAAGAAGCTAAGCGTTCCCGGCTTATAAGGCGATCCTCTCCATATAAGTTGGTCGAGGGTACCTTGTATCGCAAAGGGGCACTAGGAGTCCTCTCCAAGTGCATATCTCAGGAAGAGGGCAATTTCCTTCTTAGAGATATCCATGAGGGAGCGTGTGGAGCTCACTCGTCTTTCAGGACGCTCGTGAGCAAAGCCTTCCGATTGGGATATTATTGGCCAACGGCATTAGCCGACGCTCGGACGATCGTGGCGACTTGCCGAGCATGCCAGTTTCATGCTCGCAAGGCACATCAGCCGGTGTACACGCTTCAAACTATCCCACTCTCATGGCCATTCTCGACCGGGAGTCGATATACTCGGACCTTTCCCCCGTGGTCGAAGAGGTTGCAAATTCTTACTTGTGGCCGTCGACACTTTCACTAAGTGGATCGGGGCCGAACCCGTGTCAACCATTTCGATTCAAGCAGCCAGGAGGTTTTTCCGCAGTAACGTGGTGACGCGTTTTGGCGTTCCCAATTGCCTCATCACGGATAACGACACTTAGTTCACCAGCGAACTGTTTCAAGCCTACTGCGAGGACATCGGGACAAAGGTCTGCTTCGCCTCTGTAGCTCATCCGCAGAGCAATGGAGCGGCCGAGCGAGCAAATGGTCAAATCCTCCAAGGGATCAAAAGGAGGGTTTTCAAAAACCTCACCCAACACGACCAATTGTGGGTGGACGAGCTTTCTTCCGTCCTCTGGTCAGTTCGCACTACGGCGAGTCGGGCTACGGGTGAACCCCTTTCCATCTCGTCTATGGTGCAGAGGCCATATTACCCGCCGAGATAATGTTGGGTTCCCAAAGTGTGCACTTGGTCGACAGCGTTGACTAAGAGCTCGAGCATCTCCTTGACCTAGACCTCGCTGAAGAGACACACGAACGGGCTCTACTGCGATCCGCCGTCTACTACAAGCTCTTCGTAGGCACGCGGCTAAGTCGATACGACCAAGGACCTTGCAAGTTGGCGACCTGGTCTTGCGTCGAATCCAGGACTTGTCAAAGGCCAGCAAGCTCTCCCCCAGATGGGAAGGTCCGTTCACGGTTGTCTCGATAGCACGCCCGGGGGCTATCCGCTTAGCAATGGAGGACGGTCGGGTGCTCACTAGCTCCTGGAACATCAACCAGTTACGCAAGTTCTTTGTCTAGCTCACATTTAGCGGTTTTGCACTTTGCACTTGCTTAGCGGTTTTTTCCTGTAAAAATTCGGTTCCTTCGCCCATGCGAAGTCCATTATGCCCAAAATTTTGTGAATGTTTCTAAAGTCACTGCCCGTTGGTAAGCCGACTCAGTCTCGCATAAGGGCATACTCTTTTCCTCACGATCTTGGTGATGGGACAAGCACATCAGGGCAGGAACATTTGCTTCAATCTCCTTATTCTAAGGTTTGGCTAGCGTGCGCATGAACGTACAGAGTGCCACGACTAGCGCCGAATCACTAAGCTCGCCGCTAGAGGCCGCAGTCTCTATAAGCCGATTATTGTCCGCAGTAGTTCTTCGCTGCATGTTCACGATCGCATACAGACACCCTCTTGGTCGGTCCAGAGCCTTAGCTCGATTCGTGTGTGTTCGGTCATTGTGCACTCTGTCGGGGAACCATGCGTTCTTTCTCGTCAAAGCCGTGCTCGCAAATTAGGGGTACGTGTTCAAGATGCTAAGGAAGTTGAGGTCGTGCATGTTCCTTTCTCCCGACCCATCCCATGCTCGCAACTCGGAGAAATTAGTGGTTTGGTCGAGCGAAAAACGCGCATTCTTTTCCTAACTCTCCTGCGAACGAGCTCATGTTCGCAACCTAGGTGCACGACCTTCATTCGCAGCGGGGGCTTAGTAGGGACGAACTACCGCACTAACGTGTTTTTTCTAAAAATGCGCTCATGTCATTCATGTTTCGTTCTACCTGTATTTCTATTTGTACCTTTCTCGTCTGTTCGTCTTGCGTTTGTTGTATACAGGCGGTCACCAGAAAAGGGCAAAAATGCCAAAGACACAAGACGCAAGGCAAGGGGCAAGGAAACAAGGAAAAAAGCGAGTCTCGAGGGGGGGGGCAGAATCATCTTTTATTCACATCATCAATAAAAAGGAGAAAAAAAATTTTTACACCAAGGCCAAGTCCTAGACAATGAGTTCTATTTTTTGAGCTTCGCTCCTCTGAGTGCCGCAAGCTTTTGCTTCGCCTCACGAGCTTGGTCTCGAGGTCGAGCACTTGCCACGGGCTTCCCATCCTTCGCGGGCTTCTTGACGAAGTCGCTCCATCTCCTCCTTGTCCTAGTTGGTGAACTCAGCGGCCTCCCACGCGGCCCGGCCCAGCTCGGCCACCTTCGATTCCAGAACTTGAGAGTGTTGCTGTTCTTGCTCAAGCTCGCATATCCGCTCTCTGTTCTTGGTAGCATTATCTTCGGCCTGGTGGCACCTCGTTAGGATCTTCAGGTCCTCGGCCTTGAGGTCGGCCATCCATTGCTCGAGCTCCGCCACCTTGGCGTTATGCTCGGCGTGAAGCTTGGCCACGACCACAGGCGGAACGATCGCCGAGTTAAAGTCTACCATGGTCTCTTGGAGGACCTGCGGACAGGAAGGTCTTAGATTCCTCCCGGACTTCAAAGAAGGAACTTTCAGAAATGAAGTGCACTTACCCAGCGGAGACGCGCGAAGGTTATCCTGGAAGGCCTTGGTGACGTCCGCCTCCCGAAGGTCCGTGAGATTTCCCTCAGGGGACTTCGGGGGGGGGGAGGCTTGGCCTTCACCCCGAGCATGAATTTCTCCCGGGGCCCCTCGCCTTCTTCCCGGGCACGGATTTCGCCTGAGCCCCTTCATCTCCCTCCCGAGCGAGAGTTCCGCTCGGGGGCTTCGAGCCTTCCTCCTAGGCAGGCAGGTCGCCCAGGGGCCTCGTGTCTTCCCGAGCAAGCCCTTCGCTCGGAGACACGTGGCCTTCCTCCTCCCCCGAGCATGTTCTGCGCCCGGGGACGTGCGGTCGCCCTCCTCCTCCCGAGAATCCGATGTGCTCGGGAGCGCTAGGTATGCGCCTTGGAGAGTTGGTCCCTCCAGGGCAAGGAATTCCGCGGCCTCTAGGTTGGTGTCATCGGCGAGGTCTTCCACCGTCATGAGATCGACAACCTCGTCCATCACGATATCAGCGGCAAGGATGAGCTGCCTCTATATGACATGATCATGGACCTCGTAAGCCATAGCCCTAAAATCACTAGGAGCTATCACGCCCACGTCAATGCCTCGCTGTCATCTTTGACAGCTTTGGCCGCTGCCGCAGCAACGAGCTCAGACTTCTCCTCTGCGGCGTGGCTGATCCGTGCCAAGAGGGGGTCGACCTTCTCCATGTCGACCGCCTCCAGGGTCTTCTTCGGGCGCTGGTGCCTCAAGATGAGAGGTGCCACGTCCTTATCCTCTTCCTCGGACTCTCCCGCCCGGGAGCCCGAAGTAGCTCGGCGACCTTGGCTTGAGCTTTATCCTTCGCCTCCTCTTTTGCGCCTCCTGCTTGTCGCCTGAGTCATGTTTGTTGCAGCGAGATATGAGACCCGTTTTTTTCTCAGAGTACTCCTTCATCCATGTCTTCAGGTTGCTTACCTCCTTCCTATCAGCGAATTCCAAGTGTTGCCGAGGAGGACTCTTGGCCGAGGTTGCCCGCCTCTTCAATGATCGAGTAGGAGGCGGCGGCGGAGCTTGTCACTTGCCTCTCGCCTTCTTGGTCTTAGCGGCGGGGATGATCTCCCCTTGGTCGCGCGACAGCGGCTTGAGCTCGGCCACCGCTTCGAGGGCGATCTTCTCCTGCCAAAAGCAAAGGAACATCAGAAGGTGCTCGAGATGCATTCCCTCGAGCATGGATCGCAAGGAAACTTACCACTTCGCCCCACTTGAGCACGTTCCTCGAGACCTACCGCCCATGCTTGAACTCCTTGCCCTTTGGGGTGCCGAATATCTCGGCGACCCATTTCTCCACCTAGTCGATGCTCGGGCTATAACCGATCAAGGGAAGGCGTTAGCATGAGCGAAGATCATGCATAAGAAGCAGAAGCTAATCAAATTCAAAAAGCTTACCGAAGTCAGCCTCTCGGGTGAGGTCTTGCCACCTGGAGACCTTGAAGAAGGGGTGTTCCCTCTTCCTCAAAGGGGACACCCGATTCCTGAGGAAGTCCAGGACGACGTCGCGACCAGTGAGCCCCATGTTCGTGATCTCACTGATCATCATCAGGGCCTGCTCCTCCTCGGAGTAGCGAAGAGTGTTTCCCTCTGTCTTCCTCAGGTAGAACTAGAAATCAGCCCAGCCCGACACCGAGTGTTTGAGTGTGAAGAAAGGGTACTCGTATGGTTGGAAGTATGCGGAACCGGTGGGAGAAGCCCCACCGGAGCGAAACAAGGAGTAAAAATGAAAAAAGAGGCTTGTCGTGGATAGGATGCCCACAAATCCCTTGCAAAGGTGCGAAAAGATGGCCAAGACAAGACTGGAATTGGCATTCAAATTAGTAATCTTGCACTCGCATTGGGTGAGTACGAATTCAAGGAACTCACTTTCGGGCATTCTAAGTCCGTTGATGGTGTAGAGGTCGCAGGTAATGATCTCATTGTCATGCGGCGCGGGGGCTCCTTCGCCATCCGGGATGCGCCAGGTGCCCGCGTCGAGGTAGCGGAAGTCCTCAAGCACTGCAGCCTCTCCTTGCTGATCTTGCCGGGCGAATTTCGCCATGAGGAGAGATTGAGGAAGGAGGCGCGAGGGCGAAAGAGTTTAGGGTTTGCAAGATTTTTGAAGTCTTATTGCGAGACGCAAGAGAAGAAGCTCTCAATACCGTCCCCGCCAAGTATATATAGGTGGAAAAGTCAAACGAACAGAAAAACGCCCCCGCCCGTTCGTGAACAGACGTGCGGTGGCACGGTTTCCAAAACTGTCCAATAAAGACACGATTTTCAAAAAACTGTCAGAACCGTACCCGCAAGCCTTCACGGAGAAAGAACCATCGCGACCTTTCGCTTCCGTTCCTGAGCCCCGCTTTGGTCGGGCCTAGAGCAAGATGCTCGGTCCTCACCGGAGCATGCTCGCTTGCGAGCAAGAGTTGCTTTCGGATCTTCGCAGCGAGATTTTCTTTGCAAGATTCTAATCCCGTCTTTGCAAAGAGTATTTCGCTGCAAGATCCCAATCCCTCCTGTGAGTTTAAAGGCTCAAGGGGAAGGCCCCGCCGAGCGAATTCCCACTTGAGCCTCGGGGGCTAGCTGTCGGAGATTGGATAATTTCCATAAAGACCATCGTGCCACGACAACCAATCTCCGGTCGACCATATTTGCCCTTGGACGGTGTCCCCAAGGAAGACCTTTGGGCAGACCGGCCGATGGGTCTGCCCCGACCACGACCAAGCTCGTCTCCGAGCATGTGCCTATGTTTCCCGAGCGTGCCTGCTCGGAGGGTGCGACGGTCGGCCACGGTTGAAGGAATGTCCCGGATATGATCGGCAGGTCATGCGTGACCCATGAAGACGACGTGGTATTAATCACACAGCGGCTCGAAAGACCGTACGACCATGTTCTAAGCCCACTACGCCCACATCATGGTATGGCGAAAAGTAAGGGCAATAGTTACGACCACGTCCGGGTACAGTAGTGGCATGTCATTCAGTTATAAATGATGTAAGACTATAATCGTCTATAAATACCTCGCTGTGAGAAGCGTTTAGGGGCTCCGAGAACTATAAGAAGAATGCCCAAGTGCATCTGTAAGAAGAAGAGAAAAGAGAGAAGGGCGCATCACATATTCACAAGCCCCTTGTAAACTTTTCAGTAGTAGTGAAACCGCTGGATGTAGGGTTGTTATTTCCTTCATGAGAGGCCTAAACCAGGATAAAAAGTTCTTGTCTGTTGTCTCCTTTTGAACCTTCGACTATCCACGTCCTAGCTCAGCATCTCTTCGGACGCCGAACCCTTCGCGGAAAAGGGGCCCTGGTTGATCCCTCATTCAACAAGTAAGCTCGACGGGGGATCTGTTTCCGAAATATCGACACTTACCATAAAATTAGCAGCTTTCACACTTTTTCACCAGCTCGCAAGCATCTTGGAGGGCAGTCAGCCAAAAGAATCCTTGTCGAAAAACTTTATCGACTAGAGTGCGGTAGAACGTTTGGTTGCCACAGATACCTCCATGGACATCGAGCAATATTTTATTGTCCTCTTTCTGAGTGATACACTTTATCAAGATTCTGCTACTCTCCTTTCGATAGAGTTTGCCATCTACTAAGGCATATAGTTTGGACTTACATGCAATTTTCTTGGTTGAGGCATCATCATCAAGGATCTTTCGACCTTCGAGATAGGTCTAGAATGGAATCATCCAAGTTGACTCGCGTTCGAGTAGTGCAGCTTCCATGTCTGCAAATTCTGCCTCGCTGACTCAACCAAGCTACTGGTTAAGTTGGACAATGTCTGTCTCCCATACAGGGGAGATGGACGGTTTAAGGAGTTTCTCAACGAAGACTCCTGCGGGCACAGATGAACGGGACGAAGCGAGCCTGGCAAGTTCATTGACGGTAGAGTTATCACTTCACCGGATGTGCCTTACCTCGAGCCCTTTGAACTTGTGCTCTAACTTGCGAACCTCGTTTAGGTATACCACCATGTTGTTATCTGAGCACTAGTACTCCTTCTGCACTTGGTTTACGACTAGCTGTGAATCCCCTTTCACGAGTAATTACTTGATCCCAAGTGCCGCAGCTATTCAGAGCCCATTGACTAGTTCCTCATATTCTATAACATTATTCAAAGCTTGAAAATTGAGTTAGATGACATATTTGAGTTCCTCACCTGTCGAGAATTTGAGCTTGATGCTGGACTCTAAGCCCTGGAGCGTGAGCGATCCATCGAAGAACATAGTCTAGTGGTCATCGACCGTCTTACACTTCTTTTCCTCGACATATGTCCATTCCACGATGAAGTTTGTTAGGACTTGTTGACGTTTGAAAAATAGGCTCCATGCTGAGCTTACTTGTTGATTGAGGGATCAACCAAGGCCCCTTTCCCGTGAAGGGTTTACGTCCGAAGAATGCTACTAGGATGCGATGCTCGAGAGGATCGTGGACAAGGAATTTTTATACTAGTTCGGGTCTCTCTTGATGGAGATAATAACCCTACGTCCAGTGCTCTTGCTATTGCTTGAACTCTTACAGGAAAGATTGTGTGCGATGCGTGCTATGTGTGCGTATGTCTATGTGTGTTTTTTGTATCTCCTCTCTATACTCCGATCTACCGCAGGAGTATTTATAAGCGATTGAAGCAACTACTCCGATGACGGGGTTTACTAGCCATATCGGATGACGAACTTCTCGGATGAAGCTAGCCTTCAGGAGTTTGCCGATCTCTTGTATGGCCTGCTTCCGATCTTTCACGACTCTGCGTTGCTTCTACACCACAGGTTTGGCGCTTGGTTCCATAGCTAATTGATGCTCAATCATCTCCTTGGGGACCTCAGGCATGTCGGACGGCTGCCATGCAAACACGTCGCGGTTTGCCCAAAGAAAGATGACGACTCGTTCCTATTTGGGGTCAAGGTCGGTGCCCACCTTGACCATCTTGGAGAGCTCTAATGAGTCTAAGGGCACCGTTTTGATTCCTCTGTTGGTCTTCTTGTCCTTCTTGCCGTGGTCGACCGAGTCTTTGGTGGCGCTGTTAGACACGAGAGTTTGATCGCTACTCTTGGATTTTTGGCGCTTAGCTTCCTCGCCGTCAGCACTAGCTGCTGATCCGTAGAGATGATCGGCCATCTTCAAAATCTTCTTGTCGCACCTGACCGCGGCGCGCTGGTCTCCCTTGATTGTAAGGATTTCTTTTGGCGCTGGTATCTTAATGATCTGGT
Organism: Guadua angustifolia; assembly: GCA_036346375.1. Lineage (NCBI taxonomy): Eukaryota > Viridiplantae > Streptophyta > Magnoliopsida > Poales > Poaceae > Guadua > Guadua angustifolia. The sequence goes on along the minus strand of CM070504.1, from coordinate 79,167,854 downwards.
ACGCATAGTGCATCACTGCCATGAATTTAGCTAGCATTGGATGGCCTAGGATCACGTTATAGGAGGTCTCAAAATCCGCTACATCAAAAAGAATCTTTTCGGTGTGGAAATTGTCCGGCGTGCCAAACGTGACTAGCAGCTCGTTCTGGCCAAGCGGTATTGACGATGAGTGCGGAGTTATGCCATGGAACAACTCGGCTTTGGCCTTTATTTCTATCCGAGGGATCCCCATGTTCTCTAGCATTTTTGTGAAGATCAGGTTTAACGAACTACCTCTATTGACCAAGGTTTGGGTTACCTTAACATTGATGATAGTGGGCTTGACCACCATGGGGTATCGTCCCGGATGTGGAACCGCAGCTAAGTAATCTGATTGGTTGAAGGTGACCGGTACTTTCGACCACTTGAGAAATCCAGAGAGAGCTGGTGTGGCCAGGTTGACCTCTATTTCAACTGCCTTGTACTATCTCTTGGACTTGTAAGTGGTCGATCCCCTAAAAAGTGCACCAGCTTGTGATTAACCCCATGGTATTCGGGCTCATCGTCCTCAAGTTTTCCTTTGGCCTGCTTGATTCCCCGCTCAGCGAGGGCGGCCTTGAGGTTCTCTTGGACCTTCTTACTGATCACCTGGCATTCATCGAAGTTGTGTTTATCCGTATGATGGATTAGGTAGTACCTGTTCCCTCCACGGCTTCGGCCTTTGTTGTCACTGAGGTTGTGTGCCATGGCCCTTTCGACCGCGGCTATAGTGGAGTAACTCTTGCATTTCTCCCCATGGTTCTCATTCTTTTTCGCCTCTTGCTTGGACGACTCAGGCTTATCACTGTCAGACTTGGGGTCATCGAGATGATATCGGGCCTCAACGCGTATGGTGTATTTGTCTGCCATCTTGAAGAGCTCCTTGGTGGTTCTGATCTTTTGGATGGCAAGCTTTCCCTTCAACTCTCTATATTTGATACCGTTCTCGAAGGCCACTATGACCGATTTGTCTGAGATGTCAGGGATCAGATTACGCTTGTTGCTGAAGCATCGGAAGAAGCCGCGCAAAGACTCTTCTGGTTTCTACACCACCAAATGCAAATCGCTGCGCGTTCTGGGACGTTCATACATACCCTGAAAATTGGTGATGAACTGGGCCCGTAATTCTGCCCACAATGATATCGATTGAGGTGAAAGCTTGAGAACCAAAATCTTGCTGCACCATCCAGGGTGGTGAGCAGATAGTTGGCCAACACCTCATTTTCTCCGATAGCCCTCATGACTGTAGTGTAGATTTGTAGCCATTCGACGGGGTTGATTTTGCTCGAGTACTTCTCGATCGGGCCTGGTTTAAACTTGTCCAGCTATCTGACTATGCGTAGCTCGGGAGTAAACGCTTTGCAACCTTTGTCGATGTCCTCTAGGATCGCCTGGCACAGACATTGCCGTGTTTCTTATCGAGGAGGGAACCTATGTCGTGTCGATGAGCGGCCCCTTGAAGGCAGAGATTCGCTTCGTCAGGCCTGGCGTGCTAGAGATCGGCCCCTCGAATATGGGGACTCATTTTCCCGTCTCTCGCGGTCTTCACGATCACATTCTTCCCTTCGATCGCATAGGACATTACGCAAATCCCATCGATCGTGAGGGATGCGATCTCGAAGATCCTTGGATCATCTCTAGTGGAGGCTGGAATGGACTGTCCTGAAGGCACGATGGCTGGAGCTAGCTATCACCGATCTTGCTGCTCGATGACTATCGTGAGAAGGTCCCAGCAACTGGCTCCTGGCGCCTTACTGGCTGGGACGTCCGAACCTCAAGTTGACTACTCGAGCAGTCTAAGCTTGCATTGCATCGAGTAGCGTTTTCATTTGGTCGAACACTGGAGCCATCGGGTTGCTTAGATCCAGTGGCAAAAGGGATTTCAACAGCATATGAGTGCACTGAACGTTGGCCTCAGTGGTACTGAAGATGTCGCTGCTGTGGCTCTGATGGGATGCTGCTCTTGGGACACAGCTAGACTCACCGTTGTGGTTGCACTACCGGAGAGTCTGTTGTCCCTAAAAATCCAATGCCCGTGGATGGGGCATCATTGGATTATCGAGATCGAGTTGTCTTGACAGGCTGGCTATGATTTTGGTTGTGGTCGTGGCGGTTAGATCTCAGCAATGATCTGCAGTGTTGGGAGCAACAGTGTTTGTGGCCGTTCGCGCTGCAGTTGTTGCCGCTATAGGATCTTGAGGTGTGCATGGGGGTATTTGGAGTCCCTGACCATCTGTGGTTTCTGCCCCTGGATCCCTTTCTTGGGAGCTTCCAGTAGTAGCACCATTGTTGGCTCTGGTCATAAACATTCATCGATCTATTCGGCTACTGCCCTGACTGCTGAAGCCGTCACTATTGCTATCATTTTTCGTCTCGACATACTTGAGCACGTTAGGATCCAGAGGGTCGATGTCTATGAAGTACACCTCTCGACATGGGTCCTCGGAGTGAGACTCAGTGAAGCCGACGTGCTCAAGATTTTCGCCCTGTCCCCATCGATATAGCATGGTTCCAAAGGCGATTTCAGATCCGACTGGTGGAGCTTGGTCGACATCGAAACTCTGCTGTGAGCACGCACCAAAGACATGTCTGATCTGCAAAAACAATTGAATGCCCCTACCTGGCGCACTAACTGTCGAAGGTTAGAAATCAACAATAAACTTATAACTTCGGGTACCTTGATATTCGGAGTTTCTAGATGCTTGCTTGAGTGTATACGGTATGGTCTTTGAGTTTCCCGTGCGTGCCCATATTCTATATTTAGATATTCGACAAGTTTACTATTTTTCTTTATAATAGGAACGATATTGGACACTCATTCAGCGTATCGATAGGGTCTAATAAACTTGGCCTCCAATAATCATTCAATTTCTTCTTTTATAACATTGTACAAAGCTAAATTAAATCTCAAAGGAGGCTATTTAAATGGCCAATAGCCTGGCTTTATAGGTAGCCGATGTTCTACTAGCTATCGGCTTAAACCAGGCATCTCATGATATTCCCAAGCAAAACAATCTTTATAATTTTTAAGAATTTTGACCAACTTTTTCTTGTAATTTATATCTAATTTCGCACTTATTGAAGTTGGCCTCTTCCTATCACCATCACATATATCGACTTCTTCGAGTAAATTAGTCGACGTAAATCCTTGACCTAACTTCTCAACGTCTTGAAAATCTTCGATGACCTCATAGCTATCCATTATTTATTGATAGCTTTGCATTTTGTCCTATAAGACCTTCATCGACGTAGAACTTCACTCATTCGATCGAACATGCTCAGCCTCATGTTTATTGGAATTAGCCCTATCTTATTTATGCAAATAAAATCACAGTCATCTAAAGCCTTCCCCGATAAACACTCGGCTTCTTCATGTTGCCAATTCGCATTGGAATTGGCCATAGCAATATGAGCTGAAGTGTCGGCTTGTATGACCTCAACTTCATCTCTGTTCGAATGGATAAGCAATTGGTGCATGGTCGACGGAATACAGTAATTGGCATGAATCCAATCTCGTTTAAGCAGGACACAATAATTGCCTTTGGAGTCGACTATAAAAAATGCAGTCAGTAACGGTTTATTGCTAACTGTTAATTTTGTCGCCGTAACACCCCTGGCCTCGATAGGATTAGCTATAAAATCATTTAACACCATGTTGGTCTTAATCAAGTCTTCATCGGACTTATCCAGCTTTTGCAGGTGGTGTATGGCATCAGGTTCACTGTCGCTCCGCCATCCACCAGCATCCTTGAGATTGACTTGCCGGTGATGTGCCCCTTTAAATACAATGGCTTAAGATGCCGATGAGCATGTTGGGACTTCTCAAAGATAGCTGATTGAGCCCCTAAACACAATTGGGCGAAAGTTTTAGTAGCGATTCTGTTTTTATCTTGAACTCGATGGGTAAGGTGAACACCATATTGTTGTCCATAGGAGGAGTGTTATCCTGAATCATAGGTGAGTTTAGATTATCGGCCGAGCCCAACTTGTTCTCAACTGGCTCCTTTTTCATTCACTTTTTTAATGGTTTTCATCGGCCGAAGCCCATTAAACACCTGATCCCTTTACCTTTCTTGCTCGGCCTCTCTAATCTCCTGAGTCCTCAGTCTCTGAAGACTCCTGCGCCATCTCGACTTTGGTTCAATCGGCTTGCGTATCTTGCTAGCCAGATCTTCTTGAGCTGCAGAACTTGATCCCTCTACATCTGCCTTGTCCCGACTCGTTGCAGAAGCTCTCACATGTATCGGCTTTTCATGGCTCCTTTTGTGATATCTTTGTACTGGCCTGGACAATCTATTTTCAGCTGATCTCCTTAGCCAATCTTTTTGAAAGTAGTGCTCCATTGGGCAAGTATGCATCGATGATAGAGTCATTCCCCGTTTCCAACAAAACTGCCAGAAGGGGCACAGTTGGTGAGCCCGCTCCAGATTTTTTGGCTAATATAAATTATCTCATCGGCATGTATGGTAACGCGGCCCATAACTCATCCTCTCGTACTTCTCCAGCAACTATGAAAAGGTCGGTTCAGGCTTATTAATTGGCCGATGTGGTGGTGATTTCTCAGCCTTAGATCACTTACCGGCTTATGGAGTGTTTTCCTTCATGATCGGCTTCTATCTATGATGATCCAACCATAATCCTTAGGGTCTCCTTGCTGCTTGAAGTTGACTGAATATGAACATGATGAATCGACATTGGTTGCTCATCCTGTATTGGCTCTTTTCCCTTTTTTGAACAATACACTATGTTTATTGGGAAAGGATTGACATCCACTTGCATCGTCGGTTCCTTAGTAAATTTAAGCCAACCATCTTCAATAGCCGATTGGATCTTTTGTCAAAAAATATTGCAATCGTTAATGTTATGAGAAAAAGAACGGTGCCATTTACAATACCTTAGCTTTTTAATTTCATCAGTCGATGCTGTGATATGCCCTTCGGGTAAGCATATAATCTTTTCTTGTAGCAATAAATTAAAAATACGATCGCACTTGGAGACATCAAACACATACTTTACCTCCGACTTACCCTTCATCGGCTTGAGCCAAGAACAGACCAGGGACTTTTTGGATCCTTCGACCCATTAGGCTATGTTTATTTCTGCTTCATCGTTCTCAAAGGATTCACTTGAACAATACTCAACCATATTCACCTTGGCCTTTTCTTTTTCTTTGTTATTATTTAACTTAAACTTATCTTTAAACCCTCTATTGTCTGGAAATCGGCTTTCTTGAGCCGACACCTTGTGAAGCAGATGACTCAGATATGCAAACTCTTACTCACCAAACTTCTCCCTTAGTAGAGTAATCAATCCTTAGAAAGCTAAATCGGCTAATTGATTGTCAAGTAAGGTAACACTAAAACACTGATTTCTAACTTCTCTCAATCTCTTAATATAATCAGTTACTAATTCTCCAAACTTCTGATGAGCAGAGCTTAGATCGAAAATCCTGAGCTCTAGACTACCGGAGAAAAAGTACTCATAGAATTGGATTTCTAAATCATTCCAAAAGTGGACTAAATTTGGGGGTAAACTTATGAACCAGGTGAAAGCAGCTCCTAATAATGATAGTGGGAATAACCTAATCTTAAGTTCGTTAGACTGAGCAGTCTCACCGCACTATGCGATAAATTGTCCGACATGCTCCAACTTGGTAACAGAATCATCACCCAAAAACTTAGAGAAATCAGGAATCTTAAAATTATTCGGGTATGGCATATGATCGATATATTCAAGATATGGCTTTATATAACCGATAACCTTAACTTTTGGTTGTATGATGAACTAATCCCTCAACTATCGTGCTTTGGGTGTTCTGAGCCACTGAATAAATAGGGTAGCTTGGCAATGCTTGTCGTTGGTCGAGCATGCTTTCCAGATGAAGCCAACTCCTGAGCTATAGTCTTGACACTATTGGCTATTATCGGCTTGAGGGTTGTAACCAAAGCCGATGACTAGTTAACTAAAGCGTGATGAATAGATTGATTCATCATAGCTGATAGTTCGGCCTGTGCAGGTATGCACTGACTGTTGGTGTTATGCCCTTGAGGCAGCCATATAGATGATTGTAACATGACTATGCTTATGAATAATAATATAATTATTGGTCCAATGAATGTATATCATTATATTGATCAGCAAGTATGTGACTTGCTTATGAAACTCTCTACTTATTGATATAATTACGTAAGTATCTCGATCGGGTATCATCGTATAGGACAACGATGAATAGATCAAGACATGTATTGATCGATGATTATGTTTCATAGATCATAGGATATGGAGATATCATCAATACATTGTGAACTCATGATGAAGAACATGGGTTAGATAGACCCGCAATGGGACAACTGCGAGAATGTTACATTCTTATGTGTCATCGATGTATCTCATACATAGTGGATGTATGATCCTTAGACTGAGATTGTCACATTCCCTACATGTGTAATAGTTTACCTTGGGCCACCAAACGCTATTTCCTAACCGGATAGTTATAAGGTAGCTTTCATGTTTGCTATGAAACATGCGAGAGGGAAGTGAGCAAATCAAGATGGAATTTGCCACTCGATGTAAGCGGAGATATATGTCTAGGCCACTCGTGTGATATGATTAAGGAAGTGCATGGCCATGCCGTGATTGAGAAGTCAATCACAACTTATTAATATATCACGGATACGAGAGATGGATTGAACTGTCAAGGATGACATACTTCTCGCCTTGAGTTTGATCTTCATATAGTTTGGAAAAGGATTATTACATGAGTACTTTTGAAAGGTTCTATCTGATTTGATCATATGCATTTGGGAGTTGGCATGTTCTGCAAGGAACCGCTACCTACTATTGGATTGGAAAAGGATTTTCGAATCTATGTCCAAATGTACATGAACCTCTGGTCACACACTTAACAATTTGGGACGTATTAATTCGGATTGGATTCGTAATTAATGGACCTCGTGGGCTTAACGCGCTGATGGGCCCTAGCTTAGGGTTTCATCGCGTGGCTATATAAGGAGAGGAGAAGGGTGGGCGTGCATGATGTTGTTCACGTCTAGAACCTTAGCCTCCACCTCTCATTGCCCTTGCCGAGCAACACGGTGCTTGCACGCCGACGCACGGCGTTTCATCTCGGGACGTGTGGACTGCTGTGGTGATGCTGCTGCTACTGCGGCGTGGTGAGGACGAACCGCAGCGAGGACGATCCGCAGCGAGGATGATCCGCAGCAAGGACGATCCGCGTAAGGACGATCCGTGTGAGGACGATCCACGACGAGGACAATCCACTACACCAACGCGCGAAAGATTCCGCAACTGCGCGTCTAGTGGTAATCCAATCTGTGATCCCTTTCTTGTGAGTAGCTTTTCTGGTTATGCGGTAGAAATTTTATTTTGTGCTAGCGTAGCATATCGCGTTCCCCAACACTGACTTACCGGGCTACTTGTGATCCTTGCATCGTCGAGGGCATTGATCGTCGGCAATGCAGCCTTTTGAGTAACACCGTGTTGGGTTTTTTTGGTAACAACCGAGCATCAACTCTTCCAAAGCAGCCTTCTAATCCTCAATCTCCTTACGTTGTTCTAGCATTAAATCATCCAAAGTAGGGATGATTGTGGCCTCGATGTTGAGGTCGGATGGCGGAATCATCTTGCCGGATGTAGACATCTTCATCGTCCAACCGGACGTGCCAAGAGTGTGTTGGCGGCAAAAACTTGAAGTAGGGTTTATTAGCAACAATACACTGGACAAATATCGGGTTCTGTAGTTCAAGGTGTGCCAACCGATTTGATTTTGCAATCGGTAAGAAAGATACAAAATACACTCAGAACTGATCTTGTAGATCAATTAGCTTAAATGTAATCAGCTAAAAAGCCGACCAAACCATGGGTAATCGGTAAGTCTAATTAGCCAATTAGGACCAATTAGAGGATAAAGATAGATTGAATCTGAAAAAGACGATGCACAACAAGGTCAGAGAAAATCAAACCTGATAGGGGTAATAGAAGATGATCAACAATTGGCGATGCGCAATTTTATTGATTAAATTGAGTTAGAAGAGTCTAAATTACAAGAGCTACTCCTAGTTGTCGTGAAAAAAAATAAAAGTAAAGTATTTGTTGATTGGATTGTGTATCTTTTGTCTGTCTATGACAATCTTTTATACCCATTAGCTGATCGTATCATGTTACAACACGTTAAAAAATATGATTCTTTCTCCTCGGAATCTTCTCCATAACCAAATTTGTTTGAATCTTTTCATACTTACACGTCGGTTATGATACGTTGACTTCATCCTACTGATTTTGACCATACCTACCAAGTTTTGGTGCAAACAGATGGGTTGATTTTATTCTATGTGGCACAAGCATTGTTGGTAAATGGAAAAAAGGATGGCTTAATGGGTTGGTTTTGTCATCTAGCTACGCCAGCACGCTGCGACGAGGGAGCTCTCTTTCGTACTGTTTTCCTTCAAATATAAGCAACATACTCCTTTGATGGTAGAAGGGTTAGATATTCGCGTAGTTAGGGTTATGTCGAAGGTTAGAAATTGATAATAAATTTATAGTTTCAGGTACCTTCGAATTAGCAAAGTCAAGCACAAAATCGGGGGCACACAATGTCGACAAGTTCGTGCCTTCGGAGGGAGTAATACCCTACTCCTGTATAGATGGTGTATAGAGTAGATGAACAGAGTACAAAGCAAAACGACTAGCTCTAATTACAATGAAAATTGAACTTAGGGGGTGGCTAAGCTACGGTTAAGGTTTTGATGAAGCGTGGTTCGCCTGCTCTTGGATGCTCTGTTTAAAATGTCTTCTCGCTTGTCTAGCTCTGGATGGCTTATAGTCTGAGAATTGTTTGTCCTCCTGGGGATGCTTACTCCCATCCTTATATAGTTGAGATAGTCTTGCCTCGGGTCGAGTTGTATCTGTTTGAGATACCAGATCATAGCCAATGAGGAGTCTATCATCGCGTGATCTTCACAGTATATCCAAACTTCTCTAGATATCAGGCGTACTCGAGTTAGTTTCCTCGTAATAGGAAAACGATCGAGCCCTTCTCTGTATGGAGATACCCTCTCCGTATATATCTTATATCATAGAATTGGACCCGCGATATCTGGAGTTTGCATATGCTTGTGTAGGATCGATATATACTAAACTAGCAATCAGAGGGGGGGTGAATTATTGCGCAGAAGTTAAAATCAAATTTTTATGATTTTTTGGAACACCCTAATTCGGACTCAAATTGTCTGATTCGAATTCAACAAAAACCTTATTGCGCCGGACTAAAGTCTTGCACCGCCGGACCAAAATCTTGTTGTGTCGGACCAAAATTTTGCTGCGCTGGACCAAATAAGAACTTGCACACCGGACCAAACAACTCGCGCCGGATCAAAAAGAATTCGCGTCGAACCAAATAAAAACAGACTGACACATGTTCATTAAAACAGTAATTCCTGAAAATCACACCGTTAGATCGATGTGAAATTTTAACTGTAAAAACTAAATTCAATTTGGAAATTAACCCAACAATAATCAGCTTGATCGGATCTACGGATCTAGAGATATTACCTTCGTAAGATGATCGTAATAAATAATGACGAAAATCCAACTACGCTGAACCAAACAACTTGTGCAGGTCTTCTCGCATGCATGCGAAAAACTTCTAGTCGCCGCTCACCAGGTCGTGCGGCTACCAAACGCAAGCAACAAAAGACCAACACAGCCGCTGGACTTTCTTGCCGCAAGAAGCACCGGCTCAACTTTTAGTCGTCACGTCAGGAGCAAACGATGCCAGGAACAAAATTATCTAGTCACCAGGATTAACTCCCTTGCCTGCATGCATATACGACCGCCAGGAAAACAAAGACGCAAGCAAAAACTTTTTATTTCTCTTTATCTAATCTAATTACAGTACTTCAAAACAAAAATGTACAAACCCTTAAACCTCAGCACACTAAATAAACATGAGACATCCTCTATTTATACTGAGTAAACATAAAGAGTTTATATACAACTCCACATCCAATATACAAAGAGTTTGTATACAACTCAACTTGGTCCAGCATGGCTGAATACAACTTTTGCATGTGTACAGCCCACCTGCCGCAATTAAGTGACTAACAAGCCTTCATATACAGCGTTCTCTAGCTCGAACGTGCAGCATGACATTCTCGACCACCAAGACATCGATTCCTCCCTGAACCTAGTCCCGAACCTCAGTTCCTCTATGAACCTAGTTCCAATCCCGTCATCAACCACGTTCGCTCTCGAGATCACCTGCACACAAATAAAAAAAAGAAACGAATTCGAGCACAAGTCCACGACTTGACTCACAGTCAATCCATGCAACCACTCACACGAACGCATTGCATCAAGCAAAATCATTATCATACTATCACAAGCATCATCTGAAACAGGATATGCACGAACACCACACATGCCATGATCATAACCACTTTGCGATGCTAATTTCATCATTAAGCCAATTTTTCAGTACATGATTTTACAATCTCCTCCTTTATGAAAACATTGGTAACACCATTTAGAACCGAACATTAGCATTCACCTCACAAAAGCAAAGTGACCAAAAAGCAAAGTGAAAAATCTCCCCCTAAAAAAGAAGAAAAATGTGTGTGTGAATGTACAATATGTGTCCAAAATTCTTCCCTTTGACAATGGATTCATCAAGAATACAAAAGAGAACAAAATCTTTTTTGTTTATTTTTAGTTTGTCTTTTTTTATGTAATGAGCATTGCAAGTCATCCACAAATGTAACAATTTCATCACCAAGTCATGTTATCAAAAATACTTGCACACTCAAATCTACACAAAAACAATGTAGAGTAAATATAACTAAAATCAAGTACTATTAGCGATTTTTTGCATGGCATGATCTCCCTTACTCAACTACCTCAAAACCTGAAATTTTTGTGCAAATCATTGATGCCTTTTTGTAAAGAAAAACTGATTTGTTGATTGATTGCAACAATAATAATTGCAAGGAATTATATGCACCATCAACCTTACTTTTCAACCATGCCAAGCAATCACAAGCTTAAGGTTTCATGGTTTCGGTCATATACAACTTCTTTCAAGTTCATATCAAAGTGCAATAATAAGCATTCTCGTAAAGAAGAAGTGCGATATTACATAACCTTGTTCTTGGATTTATCAACAATCACTCTTTGAGCTTTAGCACTTAACTTTCATATTTAGCACTATTTGAGCAGGATCAAAACAGCCAAGAAAGTTCAACCATGACAAGATTTAATTCATGTTGTCATTCCATTTAAATAGTTATATCATAAACTGCACCATATATGCATAAATATGAAGTTGCAAAGACTTTGTAGCATAAACATAGTTTCAAATGACATATGTGCATGAAATACAATGCTTATTACTTTTTCATTTTTTTCCATTTTTTGTTTTTTATTTAAGAAACACACAAAATAAAAAAAATGTTACAAAATATTAAAAACGAGATACACTAGGCCTATGACCAAAACGAAGCTTATAAGGAGTCTTGCCTAGTTTTGATCTCAAAAACACTCTATTAGAAATATAGCATGTAGTTGAAATCGCTTTAGCCCAAAACTTCCTAGGAGTGTGATGTTTGTCTAGTATAGTTCTAACCATCTCAACCAAAGTCCTATTTTTTCTTTCAACTACACCATTTTGTTGAGGCACTCTCGATAAAGAAAATTGATAATCAATTCCTTTTTCAACACAAAAGTGATCAAAAGAAGAATTTTTCTAAAGATGAAGCGTTCTCTAGCCCGAATGTCCCGCATAACATTCTCGACCACCAAGACCTCGATTCTTCCCTGAACCTAATCACGAATCTCAGTTCCTCTATGAACCTAGTTCCAGTCATGTCATCGACCACGTTCGTCCTCGAGCAACACCTGCATACAAATAAAGAAGAAACGAATCCGAGCACAAATCCACGACTTGACTCACAGTCCATCCATGTAACCACTCACACGAGCGTATTGCATCAAGCAAAATCATTATCATGTTATCACAAGCATCTGAAATAGCATATGCACGAACACCACACATGCCATGATCACAACCACTTTGCGATGCCAATTTCATCATTAAGCTAATTTTTCAACACATGATTTCACAGCTTGTTTGAGTATATATGATATAATCTTTAAGCTTCTGATATATACTCACACGCTATATTTAGATATTCAACAAATAACACTTGCACCTTCTCTCTCCGCCTCTCCATTATTTTTCCCCGCGAAGTACAGGAACAAACAGTTGTTTTTCAGTTGATGTGTCGTTTTGGCTTGTTGCTTTGAGTGGCACCGTTCACCTACTACCTTACCTAAGCTACGACCATTTCTGGATACAAACCACGTGGTACTACTCATAACTAGAAATTAACTGGAACTAGTAGGCAACATATGCATGCATTCGTACTGGCTAATCTTTTACATAAAGTATTTAATCTCTTTATCAAAAGATAAAATAATTAAATCCTAATTAGATTAGGAAAATAGCACTTAATATAAAATTTATCGAGGGTAGATTAAAGTATGGTATGAATCAAATCATTAATCATCCTTTAATTTTTTTTCCGAATTTATATGTTTTTGGATCGAACTTGCAATGGATTTCTTTTTAGCTTTATGATGGAACTTGTATGAAAATATAATTTATATTTTATTGTAATTATTATTATTCCAAATTTAGTTTTATAGGATTTACTTTCAAATTTATAAGAGAATCAAATTGCTAATTTTTATTTTTATTTCAAATTTTAGCTAATTTGGATTGTACTCTTTATTTTAATTTTCTAATTTTTATTGAATTATTATTCTAAATTTTAGTTATTTATGGATGTTACTTTGAAAGTCAAACAAAAATCAAATTGCTATTTTTTATTTTTTATTCCTAATTTTTGGGTTGTACTTGATACGGGCTCTTTTTTTTAAATATGAGCCATTAAAACTCCACAGTCAAATAGATGTCTAGATCTTTCAAGTATAATTATAGTATAGATATAGATATAATATCTCTAACCCTTTAAAATTATGACCCACTAAATTAAGTACCGAATGTTTTACTTTTTTAAGAGGATATAATATATTTTAACTTCTTTTACTCCAGCAGGCTGATTCGCTGTTGTGCTGGATCTAGTAAGTGGGAGTTAAACTCTTAAGTACCATTTTAATTCTTAGTAGAGAGGTACTTATTAAAGTATGAATAAAGAGTAGATAGTGATAATTTACCCTTTCACTTATTTTAATATTCATACATCTTATTATTGAGAGCAAAACATAGAACCTGACATTGAAATAGCAATTGAAGTTTTTTTTTAAAAAAAAATGCGTAGGTGTGGGTGAGGCTGTACCATGTGTCCATGTTTGAGTGGTGACTAGTAGTACTGACTAATCAAGTAGGCATCAATATGTGCAACCTAGCTGTTTAGCAGTTTAAGCTAGTATGTATCCATGTGACCTCTTTTAACAAATCAATCTAGCTATGTCATTACCTCAGTAGGTTAACATGCGCACGTCGCAAAATATCACAAAACTACTACTGTTATTCTTGTATTAGTCCCTTTCAATGGTCCAAATATCACAAAAACTGACCATGCAGAATAGACGTTTTGTGTTTTTCCTCAAAATAAATGTTTGCAATTCCTCCCTTTCTTTCTTTTGAGGGGAAATTTGCATTTCTTCTTAAATAGTTAGACTGGGCCAAAAATCTCAAATGAACAGTGAACCAAACAGTAGCATCTCTCATTTATATTGCACCCACTCATGCCATACAAGGCACATGCAGTGAACCAAACATGCCCATACTATGGGTTAGCCGCCATTGGATTCACATGGTTAGGAGTTACTAAAGTTTAGTGAGTAAAATATAAAGTTAGAGCATGCTTTTTCTCCTTGAATACTCAGGCGTGAACTATCCATCTTTTGCATTAAGAATAAGGACAGGTAAAGTTTATTGAATTACACAACGCATGTCTCATCTTGCTAGGGACGCAGATGGTGTTTGGAATACAGAGATTTAATTTGCATGACTAATTCTATAGTTCAAGGAAGACAATTATGTTACTTCTTTGAAAGAATCCAGTGGTGGTAAATGATGTATTCTTCTCCTTTGCAACTTTAACTAACCTCTCCTCAAATACCTCTTCCATCTCTACAAAATCTGTAACAAAAAAAACATTGTCACATAACAAATAGATTAACTACTAAAAAAAATGCAATACTTATCCCAACAATCCTCCTTTTTCTCTTTTTATGGTGTGTAGCAGAGGTGCAATGCAAACAACAGTGATGCAGCCAAGGACATGGTATAAGCTATGCTCGACAGTAGAGGTACGGTATGGATCGAGACAGAGCTCGACTAAACATTGTGGTGGAGTGGAGGGCACAACGCAACTAAGTCCAAAGACAACATCTTAATGTGTTGACATTCAACTAGTATTATCAAATAATATCGCACATGGGCGTGTTTGGGATCGACTAGTACACCGTGCTATAATATGCCAACGATTTAGGGCCTGTTTGTTTTTGCTATGGATTCTAGATTCTGGCCCCAAAAGCTGAATAAAAAACAAACAACCCGATTCTAGGAATCGATTCTAATAATTCAACCCACTTATATATATTAGAATCCACAATCCACTTAATATACGCTTTTGTGGATTATGAGAAATACAAATATGAGAATACCACTGAAAGTTCAAGTAATTACCCCCTGAATGTCATCCCAGTATCTAGAATCTAAAATCAGCTTCTCTAAAGCCACAATACAAAATCAGCTTTTAGAGAATCCAAACCAAACACTATTACAAAAAGGCTTATATTAGACCCTTCATCACTGACGGTTTTGGAAAATCGTCTGTGATCGTTGATCATTACTTACGGTTTTAGCCATTGACGGTTTTATCCAATCACTGTCAGTGATAACTACTATTCATATCACTGATAGTTTTTGGCAAAAATTGTCAGTGATGCGAACTCACATGACTACCATTCACATCAATGACACTTTTAGCCAAAAATTGTCAATGGTAGTCATCATTGACGGTTCTTGGTTAAAACCGTCTGTGATGAGAATTTCCTGGAAATAAGTATGGAGAGCTCCGACGCACTTTGTGTTTTGAAACAGCGATTGTAGATCCTTTTATTTTTGGTGATCTAAGATTAGTAATTAGTTCTAATTGCATTATATTGAATATCTAGCTTGGTAAAGAGGGAATTGAAGATGGTTTAGATCTAACTTTGTGTAGATCCATTTGTTCTTTGTGATCTAAAGTAATAATTGGTTCTAATTGCATTATACTCAAGATATAGCTAGCTAGGTAAAGAGAGAATTGAAGATGCTAAGTTTAAATATAGCTTACATAAAAATCTATTTGTTCTTTATGATCTAAGAAGCTAGGTTGGTAAGTTTAAATGTAGCTTATATGTAGATTGTAGATCCATTTTTTCTTTATATCTAGTATGATTTATGATTTAGGGTAAGGTTTAGCTAGTTAATTTGTGCTCCAATTTAAGGATATATGCATGTGCACTCTTAGTGTACTTCATTATTTAACACTTATTGTTATATACATAGTGTAGATGAATCAAAGCTGAATGTATGCTATAAACCGTGCGAGTGATGAGCACATTAACGACGTCTTTGGTTTTAAAAGAGCTGCAGAGGAGGATATACTTAATAAGGGGGTCCAATTTACATCTTATCCACGCATTGATTGCGACAATATGAGGATGTTTGGCAACTCAGCCCAGATCGAAGCATGCTTGATTCCACGGGGTTTCAAAAGGGGTATACATGTTGGACCAGTTACGGTGAAGAGCAGATTATATAGTAAGAAGGCAGTACTAACATCACCGACGAAGTCAACGATATGCTAGATGATATTGATTGTGTTTCCGATGTGGACATGTTGCATGATGACAATCTACATCAGATGTTGCACGATGCAGAAGAAAACCGTGATGAGAGAGTATGGCAAATTCCAAGGCTTGATGGATGACTCGGAGAAATCTTTATTCCTGGGCTACAAGTCGAAGTACACAAGGTTGTCGTCCGTGCTTGAACTGTTGAAATTGAAGGCAAGCGACGGTTGGGTTAACAAGAGTTCCACGGTGCTGTTAGGTCTATTAGTAGACATGCTTCCAGAGGAAAACAAGTTACCGACAACCACCTACAAAGCTAAGAAGGTTATTTTTCCCTTGGGAATGGAAGTAGAAAAAATACATGTATGTCCGAACAACTGTATCCTCTACCGTAAAGAGTACACAGACTTGCACGTATGTCCGGTGTGTAACGCATCCAGGTACAAGCGTAAGAATCAATCAGATGACTACGACAAATGCATCGAGATGAAGAAAGGACCTACTGCTATGTGGTGTGGTATCTACCTATAATTTTCCGTTTGAAGCTTGTATTTGCCAACCCAAGGGAGACAAAACTGCTGCGTTGGCACTTGGAGGAGCGTAAGAATGATGGAATGCTAAGACACTCTGCTAATTCTTTCTAGTAGAGAAACATCGAGAGGAGGTTTGTAGAATTCGGTGTGGAACCAAGGAATATAAGGTTTAGATCGAATACATATAGAATGAATCCTTTCGGTAAACATGAGTAGTCGAATGAATCCTTTTAGTAACATGAGTAGTCGGCATAGCGCTTGGCCCGTGAATCTTTGTATCTGCAACCTTCCTCCTTAGTTATCTATGAAGCAGAAGTACATTTTGTTGTCCATACTTATCCAAAGGCTAAGGCAATCTGGAAACAATATTGATGTGTACCTAGCATCATCGGTGGAAGATCTAAAAATGTCGTGGGTTCCTAGGGTACATGTTTGGGATGCATGCAAACGAGAGAACTTCACTTTGCACTGTCTGTTGTTCTGCACCATAAATGAATATCCTGCCCTTGCTAACATGTCGTGCCAGCGTACAAAAGGAGCAAAAGCCTGTACTCACTACTTATATGATTCTGAGAGCGTATGACTAAATCACTCGCATAAAACATGTACATGCGTCACCGTAGATTCTTTCGGAGGAATCACCCATACTGTAAGATGAAGAAATAATTTGACAGAAGGAACGAGGACAGTTAAGCTTTAAGGCCTTTAAATGGGAGAGATGTTTATGATATGGTTAAGGATTTGAATGTTACATTCTGAAAGGGACGTAAATCGAGGACCCGTGGGAGGAGCATATGGAAGAAAAAAATATTTTATGACCTACCTTATTGGGAGTATCTAGAAGTTCGCCACTGCATAGACATCATGCATGTAGAGAAGAATGTATGTGATAGCTTGATTGATCTCTCACTGAAAATTAAGGGTAAAACAAAGGACAATATCAACACAGACTTGACTTGGTTGATATGGGCATCATCTGAGTTAGCACCGAAAGATACTGACAAAGGCCAAACATACTGTGAACCTTCTTATTGCACTCGGTCCAAGGCCGAGAGAACTGAACTGTGCTAATGTTCGCGTGGTGTGAAAGTCCATACGGTTACTCCTCTAACATGAAGAGACTTGTTTTGATACAAGATTTGAAATTAAATGACATGAAGTCTCATGATTGCCATGTGTTGATGACACAGATGCTTCTTGTCACAATTAAAAGTATTTTGCCAATCAAGATCCAGAAGACAATCATGAGACTGTGTTATTTCTTTAACACAAATGCTCAGAAGGTAATCGATCCCGAAGGACTAGATGCTCTCTAGGATGAGGTGGTCATGACTTTGTGTAATCTTGAGATGTATTTTCCTCCATCATTTTTTAATATCATAGTCTATCTCATTGTTTACCTTGTGAGGGAGATAAAGGTGTTCGGACACGTGTTCCTATGTAGTTTGTACTGATTTGAGAGGTACATAGGAATTCTCAAGTCATACATACGGAATTGATCTCGACTGGAGAGTAGCATTATTGAAGGTTATGCAACCGAAGAGGTCATCGAATTCTGCATCGATTACATGGCTTAGGTCAAACCTATATGTGTGCCTCGATCTCGCTATGAGGGGGGGCTCGAGGGTATCGAGACCATCGGAAGGAAAGCAATCATGACTGATCTGGTTGCCTATGCTCAAACCCATTTCACAGTTTTGTAACACATGGCTTTAGTGTCCCCATATATTGAAGAGCACATGTACTGGTTACGGCAAGAGAATCTGGCACGACAGGAGTCTTGGATCACGAGACAATACAACCTTCAGTTCAATAAATGGTTGAAGGAACAACCCATCACTGGAAGTTTGTCAAGTGATCATGATACGCTAACATGATTAGCAAATTAAAGGGCCAACATTTACAATTGTCATATGGAAAAGATACGACTTAAATAGGTACACATTAAATACTAGAGATCAGGATATGAAAAGCATAAACCAGAACAACGGTGTCCGCTTTGATGTGTTCAATGTTGTTGGGTCGACAAGAAGCTCATATTATGAGTTCATAGAGGAGATTTGGGAGCTCAGCTATATACTATTTAAGATCCCCTTTTTTGGTGTCATTGAGACCACCTCCAGCAGTTAGGATTGACAGGTACAACGCCACTAATGTGGACATCGAACGTGTCGGATATCATGATAAACTATTCATACTCGCTAAATAAATTGTTCAAGTCTTTTGTATAACCGACCTGTCTAACAAAAAGCACCACGTAGTTTTTCAAGGAAAAAGGAGGATTATTGGAGTTGAGAATGTAGTAGATGAGTAAGAGTGCAATCAATTTGATGAGTTACCTTCTATTGAAAATGCCATCATGGTCTAGGAAGAACAACCTGAGGAAACTAGCTACACACGTGTTGATCATCGTAAAGGGTTAATTTTCATAAAAAAATAAGCAAGTGGAGTTATGAGAAGGTATCGTCATGTTTATTTGTCATATTTTAAATGATGTATTTGAAAGCAAGTGGATGATTGTGATGAAGTTTGCAAAACCTAGAGTGTGTATCTATATATTTATGTGATCAATTGTTAACATACTAACCTTTATGATTCTGGCATAAAATCAACTTGAAATTCTATTAAAAATATTAAGAGTAAATTGTCAATGTGATCCAGAATGATACATTTTGCAAGTTGTGATCAGAGACATCACAGACGGTTCTAAGAGAGAACCGTCTGTAATATGTGTATATCACATACGTTTCTATAATAGAACTGTCTACGATAAGTTTACATCACAGACAGTTCTATTATAGAATCGTCTGTGATAATCATTACTATAAATATAAATGTGCATACCATCTCTTCAAACTCTAGTCTCCCGCACGGCCTGTCTCTCCCAAACCTTAGCGACCTCCCCTCGGTGACCCCCTCCTCCCTACTACCGGATCTGTAGTCCCTGCTGCGAGATCGTCCATCCCCGTAGTTGTGCACCTCTTTGGGGTGTTGCCTCCTCCACTCCCGAGCGCTGCAAGTCACCCGCTCGGTCGCTGCCTTGTTGCCCGCCCTGTCGCCCGCCCTGTCACCGTCTCCTCTGCTCCCAATTGCCGCCTCACCCACACCCGATCGCCAGCCTCATCTCCTCTTGATTTGCCAACTGCTTTACATCTACTATAAGTGATTGAATCGTATAAACCCAATAGTATTTTTGGCTTACAAAAATTGTGTGGAGTTATTGTATTTTGTGGATAAACTTTGGGCATGAAGTAGCTTAGCTAATTTGTTTGGCTTTTAGAAGATTCAAGCATGATTACTAATCTCGATAGGAGCAGAAAAAAAAGGGAATGGACACACTGATCATTGGGGTTCTTGTTGGAGAAGCTCTCTACTTCTTGTGTGGGAGTGTGGCTTGTGTCAGTGATTCTAGTTGTAGATTGGGGGATTTGAGTTAATATAGTTAAAAGCAGTTTGTTAAATATACATCATTTATGAACTTTTAGTCTAGAGATACTTGGAGTAAAATACTAAACAAGATTTTATAACCCAACTTGTTTGTTTGACAAAATAGATCTTTGTCTTTTTTTTAATTTTTAGTCAAAAAATGAGAAATGAACATTGTACAAGTGTGTTTCAAGCAATTTGCTTTTTGTGTGACCGTTGAATTTGCTTTTGTACTATGTATGGCACTGGTGGAGCTATCGTCAAGATCTAGTATTGAGCAAACGATGGTGTATGCATTTTATTCTCTTTTCCCTGTTATTCCAACAAATATGAGACATTGATATAGTTTGAAATGGTACAGTAGTTATACTCTTTCCGGTCTTGCAAAGGGGCAAGACAATTTAATTGCCTTGGCAAGTGGAGAGGCATTTGATCAATGTGAAATTTAGGTTACATTTTTCTCAAGTTGTATGCTCAATGATGTATTTGAGTCATTCCAAGCTAAATTGAACAATTACAGTCATAAATTTGGCCTTAAACTAGATTGTTACTTCCTGCGGTTGGAAAGGCAAAGTGATCAAAATGCAAAGTTAGTGACCCATCACAACTAAACAGTCCTGACACATATGGCCAATTCCACTACTAATCACTGTCACACATGTCATTCACAATTGCAAAACAGAGTAGTACCTAACCATACATCACAATACATAATCTCACAAACACTGATCACAAATTAACATTCATAGTGTACATAGTAGAGAGCATTTAACCTTGAGCAACTAGTCTCTATCTTTAGTAATGGGAGGCTCTCCTAGAAGCCCGCACATTAATTGTGAAAAAGAAAACACCATCCGCCTTTTGTAACTCATTCATCCTATAGAAACAAAAGAGTTTAATGTATCATGGGTGGTACATAATTGTCGGTGTTTCGTATAACCGGCAAGTAAATTTGTAAGTATAGGGGATCACGCGCCCCCTCTCCTCGAATGGTTAGGCTAAAGAAGCCTCGAATGAACATTGGATCGGGCTGAGGAGTCTCAGATTTATACTGGTTCGGGCTGAACGTCCCTACTTCCAGTTTGTGGCGGAGGATCTCGTTGATCGGGGTATGGCGGATTACATGCGAGGACTAAGGACAGGCCCTTAGCACTCGTCCGAACGGCGAAGCTCAGGAGCTTCGATCGGTCGTTCGGGTCGGGAGAGCAAGTGAGGTGGGATATGGAAGAATGAGGGGATTCGCCCCGTTGCCGGGGACCCTGCCTCCCTTTATATAGTCGGAGGGGGCAGGTTACACGAAAATTTGGAGAAAAGAGGTAGGGGTATGCTATGCCCTGGAGTCTTGGTCTTCGGTCCTGGTGACTGACGAGTTGCTGTTTACCCATGCCGGGTTGGTAGACACAATGGATGGTGCTTCATTGGGAAGGCGCGCGCCTGCCCTGTACTTGCTTGTCAGATGCTGACGCCGTCTATGCTGTGCCTTGGCACCGCCTTGGGTTGGAGCGCGCTTCTTCACTGTACCTGGCGGGGCGAGTGGATGGGTACTTGACTCAGCGGCCCCCTGGCCACCTTGGGGAAGAGCCACTGTCCCAAAGATGGTTGTCGTGTCCATAGGCGGTGTGACCGGCTTGGTGCCGACCGGTGATGTGGCGGGGGTCGTCAAGCTGGAGCTCCTTGGGCTCGACCACGCCTAGTCGGGGCGGTGGGCGCTGACCATGACCCAGTCTCAAGCGCTCCTAGGAGGCCTGGTCGGGGCCGAGGGCCCTTCGGGGCCCCTTGGGGCTAAGACCGGGCCCAAGATGGTTTATTCGGTGATCCAGCCAATATTCAATGATAATCCCACCTTGCTGTGGGAACGGAGACTCGGGTAGTACCCTCTCCCGCCTTCGGCAGCATCGCTGATTTGGGTTCCGAACCCAGATGACTGAGAGAAATACGGGCATGTATACTTTGCTGTGGGGTACCCCTGGTATGAGTATTCGTCAATAATGTAGGAAGGTAAAGAGTTCAAGGCTTTATTTGCTAAGTTAATTGTCTAGTTCAACTTATGATTAATTTGACCCTAGTGTAGTGGAGGTAAGAGATTAATCTCTAGTAGTCTTACACCTTGTAATGAGGAGGTTGATGGTCCAACTTTCAGTAGCCCGACACCTGAAAGCATACTTTGTTATTCAATTGTTCATCAATTTGTTAAATAGACATGATTCATTACCTAGTTGACATAAATTTTATGAATTTCTTTATCTCTTTAATTGGTTATTGTAATTAATCCTCAAGTATTGAAATCTGATTGATAAGGTTGTTCATTGTCATATACATACTTAGATACTTGAATATTAGTTGCTCTTATGCTTTGATATTAGATAATAACATTTTTGGTATCAATCTATTTCCTTGTTTTAAAGAATAAAGAAACCCTTTTTGAACCGTCTAGTAAAAAAGAAGATGATGTCCCCTCAATCCTCACCATCAAGTCTAATGAGCCGAAAATAGGAAAACCAATTCGAGGTCCAAAAGGTGTAAATAAAATATCCCAAGGCCGATATTCCATCACAGCTATCAATCCACAAGATGGGCCCTCACCCAACCTCCGAAGGCAGTGAACACATTTCGGAGCTTGTATGGGAGAGTTGGATGGGAACAGGTGCCTATCACCCATCCATCTTAGAAGTCACTGATCGATAAGGAGCGCAACAATATAGTGACAGAAATTTTTGCATCGTTCGAGATCCCAGAAGACGTTGTGCACCTAGTACGATGATACGCATTGTTAATGTCGGGAAAAGCATGGAAGAACTTCATGAGCATGCTTGTCACAAATTATGTCAAGAAGAAAAGACTCTATTATCTAAGTATGGTTTCCTTGATAAAGTCATACGGTAAATTTTTGTTGAGATGAAGACGACACAAGAATTCATGAGTCAAATTGAAGTGCTCAAGGCCCTGCAGGACTAGAACACCCACCCCCATAGACTCAACACCGCTGGGTAAGCTAGTAAGAGCGAGCAATAGAGGAGGGAGGATGAGGCATTTCTGACAGGGGTGTTCTCAATATTTGCCTCGATTGTAGACCCGCGCACCTGAAATTGGCTAAGAGCGAGGTTAAATACCACATCTTCAGACACCGTGTCCTTCAAGAACCCCGCAGATAAAGAAGTGTCCCAACACCTAGTAAAATATCGATCTGTGTAGTTTGTAATTGCTTCATAATTATAGGTGACATGATATACCGGGCTCTTGCAGGTCGCGTTGAGTTCAAAATCATCACAAGCCTCTTTCCGGTTGGATAGGGAGAAAGATGTACTACCAAAGGCCCTAGGAAGTAAGGAGCACCTTGGTCACACGCTATGCTTGGCTGTTTTTGTCTCCTAGAAAACGAGATTCCCATAGGGCTCTGACATGCACCGGAGTAGGAAAAGAGCCAAAACCGAGCGGGAGAAAAGGCTCGTAGCTTTCCTTAAGGAAGAGCTTAAGGAACAGATTGAGGCATGGTTGAAAACACAATTTGATGAAAAGCTAAGAAGCCTTGAGAAAAGGTGGAAGCTAAGGGTGGCTGCGGACAAACTCACACAGACCACACAAACTCAAAAAGCACCGACGCAAATCAGCCCACTAACCGATAAAGCTGTTGCGTGTCCGCCCCTACGATAGACGTACACGATGACAAATTTGCCATTGATGACATTTAGGTAATATATATGTCTAGAATGCTTCGTAGATAGAATCTATTTGACGTCTTAGCTAATTGTATACCGTTATGTAGGAGGCCACGCCATACAAACCCAAGTGAGACATGTCAATAGCTCTCTTCCCTTGTAGGCTGATTGTAGGCACGTGTATCCAACCCGTGAAGGGATGGTTGTTAACTGTTGTTTGGTAGCACCGGGTTACATGAAGCTCACTATGGACTATACGAATGAATCTTTCAAGCCTGTCCCGCTGGAGATACCCTAAACGACGAGATTGTGACAACAAGGGATGCCGTTGACACATTCATCTAGTGGCGCAAGAGAGACATCTTCATTGAGGACCATCCTCCAACACTAGAGCAACATACTAAACAAGATCCTCCTACTGTGGCGGAGCTACCAGCACTACCGGAGCCACCATTGCACCGAAGCGGCCCACCAGATCGGCTATCATGCCCAGAGCATTAGTGTAGGCCGATACAACACTTCGTTCCCACTCCTCTCCCCTGAAGTTGACCAAAAGTGGAAAGGGAGATAAGGAAAAATCCAAACAGATCACGAAGGATCTAGAATATGAATATGCCCCATTGGCCTGGAAATTCAAATTAGGAGTGCCTTTAGTAATGGAAGAAGGCTTACAAGAACTTTTAGTGGATTTCATTATATTGCATGATTGGTACATGATACAAGCAAAAAAGCCGACGATAATACGTATAACGAGTATCTCAATCAGCTTCAAGCACGAGCATCTTTTCAACTAATCATTGGGAAGCTTCTTCATGATCAACTTCAATGACTTGTTCAATTTCTTCAACCTCGATGCCATTGACACCGAGCTCATAAGATGCTAGACATTGTAAGTGTGTGCAATCACGATCTATACATTCATGTAATATCGATAAATTTCATATAACTCCTTGCTTTTGTGTATATAGATACATGATCCTTCAAGCAAGAATGAACAAAACCGGTGGCTTTCTTTAACCCACACATAGTATCGAGGCACACAATAAACGAAAATTCTCGTTTGTCAAGGATTTCATGATAGAGGCATGCTAGCTCAACGTGATATAGAGTACATACTTCTACCCTACAACCCGTCGTAAGTGTTGCACTGCCTACTATACTTTGATTTGTACTTTATGCTCAACTCAAAATTAGGTTGAGTAACTATGGCAATATTCCTATATAGGTTTCACCGAATTATAATTGTATTTGAATTAAGAAAAAACTGGATTAGCTACGTTGATTCCTTACATAAGAGCAGCCATGACTTGAGGCCCATCAAAATACTACTCGATAGGTAATCACGTTTCTTTCATATATAGTTCTCCTATAGCTCGTGGAATGGCTAAGGCTAACTTCTTGAAATCACATATGACGTTCAGAGTGTATAGACTTCGTGGAGAGCTACACAAGGACGCGTTGAAGTTGAAAAATGATTTTGACTTTTTGTAGCCACTAGTACACAATAATCCTATATCACTCTATAATAATACCTCTAGAACTAACCAATTCTATTTTTTCAGTGCGTCCAGTAAGGACAGGGAAATGATCTATGTGCCTTCTACGTTAGCCATAACATATAAACCCTCGTCGGTACAAAGAAAATCAGTGATGCAACTACGTTGAAAAAGACCCATCTAGAGGTAATTCGAGAACACCTCTCTGACTTCTTGATGTGTGAGGTCATACATCTAAAAGGCACATTCCACTCTGCCTAATTTGCGAAATTTGAACACTCTATTGGTTAATTTATGAAACTTGTGTGAATATGTGAATTGTAATTGTGCATTCCTTTGGTTAATATAATATTTGACTTGGTTTCTGAAATAGTTGTGTAATATGTGATATAATCAGTTTCTGATCTATTGGTTAACATAACATTTGAGTTGATTTCTAAAATGGTTGTGTAATCTGTGATATAAACAGTTTCAGATCTATTGGTTAATATAACATCTGAGTTGTTTTTGAAGTGGTTGTGTAATCTGTGATATAATCAGCTTGTGATGTGTGTAATCTACTTGTTTCAAAGGGCACTGCTAGCATTTTCTGTGAATAGCCAATAAACAGGAAAATATTTAGTAGTAAAAAAATAATATCACAGACGGTTCCTGTAAGTGCAAGTGACCCTTGCATGGTTTTGGTGATTAATGACAAACGTATATTGATGACAATCATGTTAATGACAAACGTATATAGATTAATGACAAACATATATTGATTACCCTTGCATGGTTTTGGTGATTAATGACAAACGTATATTGATGACAATCATGTTAATGACAATGAAAGATTAAGTATTTGATTCATACCAAACCTCTAGTATGCCTAATAGAAAATCTTTCTTATGTCAAGTGTTTCCATTTATATTGGTATGAGACTAATGTGCTTTTTATTAAGATTGTTCTAGTCTTACTTTAATAGAGGAATTTGGTATAACAATGGATAAATTCTTCATCAATCAAAATTGAGTGCATATGGATCAATTACATATTCATCATGATATGCTTAATAGAGAATCTTTCTTATGTCAAGTGTTTTCATTTATATTGGTATGAGACTAATGTGCTTTTTGTTAAGATTATTCTAGTCTTACTTTAATAGAGGAATTTGGTATAACAAGGGATAAGTTCTTCATCAATCAAAATTGAGTGCATATGGATCAATTACATATTCATCATGATATGCCTAATAGAGAATCTTTCTTATGTCAAGTGTTTCCATTTATATTGTGCCTCTTTATATGAAACACTTGTGGTACTTAATTGCTCACAAATATCAATTTATTCATATCTATTGAGCTTTTGGGACTAATGCTTTTCATGAGTGGTTTGGAGAGAAATGTGTCCCATAAGTGTGTATGATGACCAAGGTAGCTTGAAGGATGACAGTCAAGTCGAAGTCAATAAGACGATGGTGTCACCAAGAGTTGAGGACTAAGTCAAGATCGATTTGACAGAAGGATCGTCGAGGAGGATGATCGGGTCAAAGTCGATAGGACGAGAGTCTTATAAGGTGAATCGAGTCAAGATTGACAAGACGAAGGCGTCATCAATCATTTGGTAAAAGACATCATGCACATTGCATCCACGGAGAAGATGGCATATGGATTGAATGTAAGACTTAGATTTCTCGTTTGAATTTGAGTCTAAGGATTGTCGTACTATTAAAAGGGATGCAACGTTGAATGGTTTAGATATGTCTCAAGTGCTCAAGTGATATATCCTTGTCAAAAGTTTGAGAGACATAAGTCACATCTTGTACACCTAGGTGTAGGTGGTTTGGTGTGAGGGAGAGAAGTGTTAGTAGAGTTGGAAAGTGAGAGTTTAAGATCTCTCTTGGATTCTTTGTGAATTCTGCTCCTATCCTTTGGGATTTGGGTAGTGAGATCTTGTGAGTTGTGTAGCCCTCGTTCTTAGCTTTCAGTAGAGTCCAAGATCACTGAAATCGTAGTCCGGAGTCAAAAGTTATGCTTGTTTCGTCAGGCTGCTCAGTGCTTGGCTGGAGTATCCGAAGTTTCATTTCGAGTATCCAAATATTTCGGACTGTCTGAATAAATCTTCGGACTGTCCGAGCTGGGCCTCTCTGTCTCAGTATTCTTAATTAACCCATTCGGAGTATCCGAACCTACTCGAACCTGAGTTAAAACGGCTAGTTTTTGGGGACCTTTATTTAAAGCCTCATCCTTGCTAACTTTGGAGAGGCCGTTACCCTGCAGATTTGAGAAGCCATCTCCTTATTCTTGAGCCCCCGAAACACCTCTTTACTCTTAGATTTAAGTGATCCCCTTGGTGAGAAGGGTTGAGAAGAGTTTGAGGAGAGGAGTGAAGTGCTAGGGTTGAGTGGGATCTAAGTTGTTGAGCACTTGAGTTCATCTCCAAGTTCGTTCTTCGTGAGCATTTGTTACTCTTGGAGGTTGATGACCCCTAGATGACTAGGTGGTCGCCTACGAGCCACCGGTGCTTTGTGTGGTTGGCCGTGGGAAGTTTGTGAAGGCCAATTCCGCCTCCATAAGGGAAGGAATTAAGGAGTAAAGACCGGTGAATGCATTTGTGTAACACCGGGAGGAAGAGGGTTGAAAGAGACCCCGGCTCAAGTGTGATCGAGTTGCCTCAACGGAGACATAAGATCCCCTCAAGGATCTGAACTTCGGGGTAAAATCTTTGTGTCTTCGTCCTTGAGTTTTGGATTTTCTCTTCACCTTTGTTGTGGTTGATTCAAATCTTGGTGAATTAAGTGATGATTTGCTACATGTGAAGGAAATTGTTGGTTATTCATCTCCTGCAGGTATTCTAGGCTAATTAACTCTATTTGGTGCGGGTGATATCCTCTAAATAGCCTAGATTTACTTTTTAAATATTTTGCTCTGAGACACTCGGACTATCCAAATAAACATCGGACTATCCGAACTATTCGGATAGTCCGAAGTTTGATTCGGATACTTTGAAGTTACTGTTTCCGCTATGATTTAATTTAAAAATTTAAAATCGCCTATTCACCCCCCTCTAGGCGATATTTCCGATCCTTACAGTTCCATATAAGGAACCGTCTATAATATATCACTTATCACAGACGGTTCTAGTAAAAAGCCACTGACACATGCTTACACAGACGGTTCACAAAACCGTCTATGATGATCTTTTAGAATCATCTGTGATGATTTTTTCTGTATTAATGAAAAACAAACAGTCCCTTAACTCTGTTGTCTTATTTTAGCTAATAATTAAGATGGATTTGTTCTGCTTAGGCCATTTCCAGTGGAGAGTTTCATTTTATGGTTTCTAAGATTGCCATGTCATCTAAAAAGATTTGAGTAGATGAATGAAACAAGGGTCATAATGCAGTTTCATTTCACGGTTTCATATGCTAACTATCGCATTTAACTGCAAGGCACAAGATTGGACGAAGTTGGATGAAATGAAACTCTATAGCCTCCAGTGCTAGTTTCAACAGGTTTCATAGTCTTGGAAACAGTGTACACCCAGTTTCATTCTGATGAAACTCATTCTCTCTTTCTTCATAATTATCATACCATATCATCCAAATTACTTATGTGTCACGTTATTTAATGAGAATGAAACACTTATGAAATCTCCACTGGGAATGGTCTTGTAATTAGTGGAACAGGCTTTATGCGCATGTGAGCATGTTGTGTGTAACGTGTGTGTGAACCGCTACGTTTTGTCCTGTATCGACTTATAGATCCGCTAGCGCAACATATAAACCCGACCGAAGCGTTGCGTTTGTCATTTTCTCCCAACTACCACTTGATTGCCACACCTATCCAACAACGCATTCAATTAAATTCCAAGATAGTTGGAGGAGCAATATTCATACGTTACAGAGTCTAGTTAACTACATCGATCCAGGCTCAGTTCGCTTGTTTGGACATAAAACAGGACATAAAGAAAAAAAAGTTTCTGGCTTTTTTTTAAACGTGATAATTTTCACTAGAATTTATATTGAAAAATTCAATTTCCGTAAAAACTTAGAAAAGTTCCTTACATCCAGCGTGTCCTTGCAACTTATAAAACGAAGGAACTTCAAGCCAAAACAGAAATAGCAAAATCCATCATTCAATACAGGCTATGCATATATTGCCGTACATTTTTTAAGGTGTTTTTATGCATCATTATGTTAAAGTTATATAAATATTAAAATATAAATAATTAATAGATACTGAATGCTTATTTCTTTATTTACTTTAAGGTTTATATAAATTGTGCTACTCATTTTTTTTCCGTGTTTGCTCGGTTAAGCCCTTCGAAGTCAGATAGGATGCTCCATTTCGTACGAGCTGCACCATCCCGATGCAGATTTTCTAACGTACGCATGAATTTCACACAAAAAAGTTTTATTTTCACAGGAATCGAGTAACTTCCCCGCGTTCCAAAGCGTCGGCTTAACTTTTACCCACGAATCCTAATCACGCGCGTGGTACGCCGCGGCACCGGGAACTCGCCAGTTCTATGGCACGTCCGCAGCACAGCGTCACGGATCGAGTTCGATGCCTGACGACGATCCGTATCTAATCTATCGGATCGAACGTGTTGCAAGTTGGCAGGATCAGCATCACCTTCCAGCCGCCCCCAGATGCTGCCGCTAGGGATGAAAACGATTCGGATATTTTTTTGATATAAATTCTGTTAGGTCGGATATTTGTCGGATAATATCGGATTAGATATGGATACGGATTTTTTTTTGTCGAATATGAATACGGATTCGGTAGCTCATTATCCGTCGGATACGGATACGGATTCCGATAATCTGGATAATGGTGGGTCGGATATCCAGATATACATATGGGCTAGACCAAGACTACTCTTTTGACCTAAACAGGTTTCTTAATTTCATAATTATTTTCTAATTTAATTAATCTTTAAAGAAAATTTCAATTATTAAAATTAGCAAACTAACTTCAAAAATTATGAAATTTTTTTGAAAAAGTTTCAGTAACAATATAACATTTAAAAAATTATTTTCAAGATTTTATCGATTTTAATTTTTCTCAAAAAATCAAAAACTCATATTCTTAATAGGAAAATATATTAAATAAGTAGCTAAAAATGTATAAAAACTCATAAATACATAATTTATTATTTTAAACATAATTCAACTAAGAATATAAATCTTGAGTCATTATATATAAGTGTTATATGCTTTTCCTAGAGATATGATATCTAAGTATTATCAAACTTTTAGTGTGTTATGTGTTTACTTCTATTTGTATCTCCGAGTAAGGATTACCTTTATTTTATATTTTAATCTATGTGTATGATAAATTAATCATATGTGTATGATAAACTAAATCTTATATAATTTTGTTTGTACATGGTATCTAACTATTATCTAAGTGAATTAAAATGCTTACATTTGTTCAATTTTCAATAATATTTTGATCAAATTAATTAGCTATGTGTTTATGTTGATTTTTTATGTACAATTTAATGGGTTATCATGTTTCGATAAATATTCGAAATCATATCCAATTCGATTCGTATTCGATTCGTATCTGTATTCGATATTATTTGTACTAGATAAGGAAGCGCAGCGGCACGCCGCGCCCGTAGTTAATAAGATTTAACTGGAAAAACATGGAAAGACATATCGTGAGACGTCATGCAATACAAGCAGTTAGGATAGCATGTCTACAGTGATCACCGGATCGCATTTTGAATAGATTGATGATGACAAACGTTTTGAGCGATATCACAGTTCATACGAGCATATATCATATAAATTTATATTTTCTTGCTTATCGGCGTTTTATTATTTAAATCGTTGAAATAATGAGCGAACGGGAAAAATAGAGAGCTAGAATCGAGAAATATCTCTTTCGATTTAATTATTTGGGAAATATTGGAGACCGATTTGGAAAACCGCGATGGGCGGTGGGGAAGAAGTCTAGAGATAGAGCCAACACATTTTTACGGTGACAAAACTTTTTGTGGGGACCGGATTACAAATCCGAACCCTCAGGTTTCAACCGTGCTAGTCCAGAACAGCTAGCACACACAAATCATCTGATGATGATAACACGTACATATCATAACGGAAATAACAAAGAATAAGCAAAAGAGTGTAAACAACATCATCACATTATTATAAGTATCGGCCTTACGGCTTAATTGAAAATGTAGCAATGAAATGTAGAACAAAAGAGCCAATCAAGATGCCCACAGCAACCGATAGTACGCTCCCTAGAAGATCGCGTCATCCTCCTCATCAAAGTCTCCACCACAGATGTCGAACGGCGGATCGCAGGCTTTTTGATAGCCTCTTCTCCCATCATCCGCTTTATGGAATAAGCGACCCGCATTGAAACGCGAGGGTGAGTATGCAACATACCGCAAGTCTCTAAACTTAATGCAAGTAACTAAATGCATGGCTTGAACAAAGGAAGCATATAGGGTTCATTTGCATAAAGCGAAATTGAAATTTAAATACAAGTAATAATTTCATAAAGCAAACATTTAACAAAATGTAAATAGCATAAATAATTAAACTTGAAGTATAACAATTTTCCGTGTTCCAACTACGGTTGGCTCTAGCCGCCAAACTAAAACCCGGAGCTCTAGTCATCATGATTCCCAACCACATTTTTCATTTTAAACCAAATCATCATTTTTCCATTTAAAACCAAAACCGAAAATCTACTATGTGAAAGCTGCCCACGCTTGCCCTTGTCCGTAAGCACGGCTACTCAAGTAGTTTTAAGACTCGCAGAGTGGTACACTTTACCCACACGACATGATCAACCCCTTTCGCCAAGCTATTGACACACTTCCTTTGGTGTGCTTGGCAGGAGATCATGACAAGGCCTTTCCAATGCATAATACCGCTACCGACTTCACCCGCTAAGGTTTCGCTCTCACACCCCTCTTGCGCCTTGCAAGTGTCATCCCGACAAACTCGCATGACAAACCCATTGGCAAAGTCAAATAACGATACATGCAAATTACTTAGCAGGTCGCACCC
This sequence comes from Guadua angustifolia, assembly GCA_036346375.1. NCBI lineage: Eukaryota > Viridiplantae > Streptophyta > Magnoliopsida > Poales > Poaceae > Guadua > Guadua angustifolia. The sequence continues at coordinate 79,135,822 of CM070504.1, read as the reverse complement.
ATATAGACATGTGGTTGTCTTGTATAGCATGGCCCAAGGTAACACACGACCGGTCCTTAATTGACTAGGGCGACAATCACATTCCAAAATTTTGTGCATCCCGCACCGCCATTCAACCAATCCGCCGGCCTAAATCATTTTTCACTTTTATTTTCAAATTAATATCGGCAACACCAATTGCCATAATTTCCACAATTCATTTTGAATCAAATATGAAAGCATTTCCATAATGGTAAGGTACCGACGTGATTAAGCATGGCTAAGCATTTTCTACCGTTCCCATAATAAAATGTTTACCATTAATTACAGTAATTAGTTTTCCTAGGGTGTCAATGGTTGTCAACATGAATATCAATGTGGGTATAACAATTTGGCATTTATCTAAGCATTTAAAATGACATTAAAGTACGATACGTAAATTAAATAGCATGCAATAATTTAAAACAAGATAACATTTCATAAACTTGGGTTCAATATGGTCAAGGGAGACTTGCCTTCAACCTCTCCCGCTGCTGCTACCTCCCTGGATGCTCCTCTCGCTCAACCGATGCGTCGTCTACACGCGAAACACGCAAATCGAGGTAAGAAATAAATAAATAAAATCCAAAAATTCATAAAAATGACACCAACAGCTAGATCTTGATTTTACATGAATTTAGAAATTTGAATCGTTCAAATCGCAGTTCGAACGGAGGAGAACGGGGCTTCCGAAGTTTAAATGGGAGAGAAAATCAGAAATTAAATAGAGTTGACACGTGTCACGCTACGATTGGCTGTTAATTCGGAAATTCAGGATTAAATCGAAAAAATGAAATATGTGGTTGTGGCTGACCGGTGGGGACCACATGTCATAGACGTGGTTTATGATGAACAGAGTGCATGGCTTATTGCTGGTGTGTGCATGGGGTGGTGACTTGGCGATGATGTGGCGCGGACGTGGTGACACATGGCACTGACGTGTCTAGCACGTGGCCAGTACGTGGCTGACATGTGTGCGGTGATGGTGACTTGGCGACACATGGCAATGGCGTGGCACTCACATGGCGATCTACGGCTGAGGTGGCGGACACACACGCTACGGCGGTGAGGTGGCTAACCCGTGGCGTGACGTGGCGAAGAGGTGGCGTCTACACGGCGAACACCGGGCACTACGTGGGAAATGACTCGGCAGCCTGGGCTCAGAGGTTTACCAAAAGATCGCGCGAAGATCTGGCCGTGTAAAGAAGATCCGACGGCTGAGAGTAGCGGAGCAAGTGCGACGGCGAGGCACGACGCACTCCACCGGACGGGAAGACGACGTGACAACCGGCGAATGAACAGCGGAGAGGGTAGAAGAGTTAGCGCATCCGGTAGAGAACAACACGGTGAGTTCAAAGGTGCAAGAAATGGCGACGAAAACTCACCGGTGAGAGAGAGTGACGGCGGAATAGCTCGGCACGGCCAAGAGACCGGCGAGGTAGTGGCGGTCAGAGGATGGGTCTCCGACGATGAGAGTTAGGGCAAAATGGCGGCGGAGAGGAGAGCACGCACGGTATCGGAGCGAGTTTTTATAGTCTAGGGCAACGAGAAAAGGCACGCATGCCAAGGTTGGTCGGCGCTAGGGTTCGCGGCATGGATTTAGGTTAGTTTCATTGTTGATTGGCTACGCCACCGATTGGATCTAAGATCAACGGTGGCACGATTTAGGTTTTTGTTCAAGGAAAACTACCGGGCGAAGGAACGAAGATAATGGGCGAATGAACAGGAGAAGCGGCCCAAAAAGAATTTTAAGGGTTTAGGAATTAAAAAGAATTCAGAAAATCCAAATAAACTTCAAATAATTCAATTAAATAGCAAACAAATCCCAAAAAATCTCCAAAAATACAGAAAAGTTCAATAAAACCCAAAGAACCCAATAAAAATAATAAATAATAAATTTGAAGTTTAGTTTAATCATATTAAATACTTGTTGACTTTAAAATTCAGCTTAAGCTGGATTTAATTCGAGAAAATTTTCACGGGTTCGGATCTTGAATTTTCAAACTCAGAAAATTGAAAAACGGAATGTTACATTTTTCCCGAGAAAAACGGAAAAAGGACATAAACGTAAAGAGCAAGGACCTAAATGTTACGTTTTTGGACCTATCCGCTATCCTGAAAAATTAGAAAAGGGCTTGTTCGCGATTTGAATTTAACGGAAGGTTTTTTTCCGTAAAACGGCGCACGAGGGACCCAAACACGATTTATAAAAAAAAATCTTCCCCTCACCAAAAATCGCGAAGGATCTATTCGTAATTTACAGGGACCTATCCGTAATTTTGAGAAACGTAGGGGGGTTTTTGCAAAGCGATGTACGGCGACACGTGGACGCGCTATCCTCTCAGGAAACTTGCAGACTTTAATTCATGGTATGATTCGTATTCATATCCGGATTATCCGTATCCGTATCCACATCCGAGAAAAAATATGAAAACAAATATGGTAGAGCTATTATTCGTCCATATAAGATCCGTTTTCACCCCTGGCTGCCGCAGCTTTAGAGCCTATTTGTTTCAAATTTGGATTATCTAAAAACTGATTCTAGGGTGTGTTTGGTAGGGCTCCAGCCCTATTAGATTCGTGGATCTAGTGGAGCTGGGTATTCCTAACTCCACCAGATCCGTGGAACTGGAGCTGTGAGTATGTTAAGAGTGTTTAGATGGATCATTTTATTTACTTTTTAGATAAAAAATATAAACTTAATTCACTTTATATTAGCCTACAAGTTTCAGATCTCAGGTGAAACTAGGATCTGGAGCTCTACCAAACAGGCCAGATTATAGTTGTAAAAAGCTGATTCTCCAAAAGCTGTAATCCAAAATCACATATAAAGTGGATTGTGAATTCTAGCGTATATAGGTGAGCTGGATTGTCAGAATCGGATTCTAGAATTGGGCTGTTTGTTTTTTATTCTGCTTTTAGAGACAGAATTCAGAATCAAAAGCTAAAACAAAAAGACCCTTAGCTAGTGTAGGGTAGGCAGGTGTAACATCCTAAAATTTGGTCTATTTTGAATTTAATAAGTTATTTTGGATTTTTGAGAATTTTTGGAATTTATTTGGATCTAATTGAAATTTCTGGAATTAAGTTTTTCTTTGAAATTTATTTAATTAATGAAAAAGTTTTTGCAAAATATAAATGAAATTATTTTATTTGAATCCAAAATGTTTCAAAATATTTTTGGAATTTTTCTAGAATTTTTATGTTATTTTAAATGCCTCAAAAGATTTAATGGAATTTTTGGAATTATTTTTATTGAAAAATTAAATAAAACCATGTGAATAGTATTAGGCCAAGCCCGTTACTATGCGCACTGTTGGTCCAGCCCGACGGAACCCTAATCGCCGTTTTTCGATAGCCGTTCGATTTGGATCGGTCGGTCCGGAAGAAGCCACGTCGCGCGCGCCTCGGTGACTGTTGATTCGTTGCCACGTGCACGGTTGTGATTGAGCCACGTCGCCTCGCCGACCATTTCCGGTAACGCCGCCGCCGCGCGTTACAGCCGGAGATTCCGCGCGCCATTAACGCCGACGTGCTTATTCTTCGTCTTCATTACCTAGCGCACCGTGTAGAGCACTCCCTTTCGCATCATTTGCGCCATTTTCCATCTCCCGAGACTCACCGTAGCCGCCGCACGAGCTCGCCGTAGTTCCGAGGCATTCTCACCGCTTGTGCGACGTCGCCGGTCCATCTCCGCCGCATTCAAAGTCGCCATCGAGTTGCCCGCAGCGAGACGCACCCGTTGCTTCAACCCGTGTCGCCGAGCTACCTCAGAACGCCGTCGCCGTGTCGTCTTCCTCACCTCCAGTGGATTTGCGCCGCCGTGCCATCATCACCGAGCCAAGCTTCGCCCGCTGTTAGATCTTCGTCCAACGCTCCGGATCTTGCCACGTCGCCCAACAACAGTAAACTCCATCTTCACTTCTCGTCCGTTGGATCTAATCAACGGTCTAGATTGCATCGCATAGATCTATGTTAGTTTAATCTTAGCCATTAGATCTAGATCGTAGGGTATTCGTTCTGCCGCGTCGCGTAGTTGTTGTACCCGTTGGATGTGCGTCGGTCGTCTCCGATCGTGCCGCGTGTCGTCCCCGCAGTGGACTAGAGCCGTATGCATCGGTTGATCTCAGCCGTTCAATCGAAATCCAACGGTATCAAAGAAACCACGTGTTGTCTCTGGGTTAGATCTGAGTCGAATCGTCGCATCAATCTCGACCATTCGTTTTGAATTGCATGAACGAGATTGATTTGGGATTCAGTTAACCGTGTTGTGACGCGTGTCGCGTCCCGTTTGGGCCACGTGTCATGCTGACGTCATAAATAATTTTTAATATAAAAATATTTTGGTCGAAATTCATTTCGGTGCTGACATCATCATTAGGTCATGCTGATGTTATAAATCCCAAATTTACGTATAAAAATAATTAAAATAAATCGGATTTTCTGATTTTTAGGATTTTCTGTTTATTTAAAACTTCGAAAGGTTATAACTTTTGTGTTTTAACTTCGATTGGGGTGATTCTAATTTCTAAAAATTTGTAAAATCAAGATCTATTTATTGGTGAATTTTGTGGAATTTTTAGAGTTGATCTTGCTCTTTGTAATTTATATTTATTGTATATCCATTTGTTACGAGTAGACATTGATTTGCCGGAGAGCTTCGAGGGGGAATTCTCAGCGCAAGACCAAGCTCCAGATCAAGATCAACAGATGTTTGAAGGCAAGTTATGCGTTGATCATTTTGCTCCTAAGTTTTAAAAATGTATTTTGATTCAAATTATGCATGCTAAATTAATTAAAAATGGATTTAATTAATTTGGGTAGATTAGTTAATCAACCTATTTGTTATTACCACCTTGTCACCAATATTTGTATGCCATGATTCATTTGTTGCCCTAAGTGATAATAATAGTTGGATGTAATGATATGCCAACACGGGAGGCTAGACCGTGGATAGTTGCTTAGCCTTGCATATACCGTAAATAATCCTTTGAAAAACAAAAGCAATATTGACTAAAGGAATAATGAATGTATTTGGTAAATGGTGGAATGTTGTTGGTAATGACGTTGAAATGTGGAGACCTGTGTGGTTCTACATGGAGGTTGAGTTACTGGCATGTGTTTCACTGTAAAGCAATTTGGGGGTGAGAAATGATTTAGACTAAGGCAAGTAGACCGAGGTTTTGTGCCAGAAGGGGGGCCTGTGTGGCAAATGAGATGGCTATGTGCCAAACCTTTAGGAGAAGGAAGTCTTGCCTTGGTCAGTTAAGGACTTTACCTTGCAAGCTTTTGAACTGAGTTAATCGTACAACCACATGTCTGGTATGGGACAAACCTAGTTTAGTAAGGTTCTAATATCTTTCCTTTGATACCTCAGGGCAGCAGTTATACAAGGGTGTAACAGTGTGGGGGAGCGTACCTATGTTACGGCTTGGTACCCGTCCAACGGTGTTCGCTTGTTGTAACATCCCAAAAATTTTGGCTTTTTATTTAGTTAATAGTGTTTTATTGCAAATTGTGTTTTTTATGAATTTTCTGGATTTATTGGATTTTGCTAGAGTTTATTTGAATTATTTTAAATTAAAGTATATTGCCTTTTGTCAAAAAATAATTATATATAGATAAATTTAAAATAAAGTTTTGCCAAAAATATATTATTTGAGTCCAGAATACCTCATAGTATTTTTGAGGTTTTTTTGGGAATTTTCTTGGCATTTTTATTGCCTCAAATAAATCCAAATATTTTCTCTAATTATTTTAATGAGAAAAACCAGAAAAACCCTCATGAAAAAGATCGGTCAAGCTCAAGATTGCACTCCGGCCGAGTCTGCAAATTGCCGTTCCAAATTGACCGCTCTCTAGTGGGATCAGCGCTAGCCGTTGGATCTCCATCGAGTGCCCTTCATCAAGCCGCGCCGCTTCAAAACCCTAGCCGATCCGGGAAGTCGGTTGGAGCAAGTGGTTAGGATCGTGCCGCGACTGGACTCGGCGATGGTCATCCGATCAAGATCGGAGGGTTCTCCATTGTTGTGTCGGAGAGGGACTCGAAGTCCTGTTCCGATACGCCACCGCGCCGCCGAGTTCGTTGGGAGCCGGATTTCGCGCATCCCGAGGGGCTATTTAAGGCCAGGGCGCCCCTCCCGAGGATCACTGCAGCCTACCGTGTCTCTTCCCTTAAGCGCCGTCGCCCGAGAAGCATTGGAGCCTGCGCAAAGCCCTCGCCGGAGCCCCGAGAGCCTTCGCCGCATCATTGCCGCCGTTAGAGACCTCCGTCCCTGTCGAAGTCCCAGCGCCAATGCTAAATCAAGTAAGTCAGGAGCCATGAGTTTACTTAGTGCAATGTCGTAACCCTATTTGTAAAGTAAAGAAATTAGTGATGAATTCCATGTAAAGGTTTCCTTATCGAAAGAAATAAAGCAGAAATGGTTGATACATTGCTATACGGAGTATTGGAATGAAAAGCAATAATGTAAAATGATGAGTCAGATGATTCTCTAAGAGTATTCTTGTGTTTATGGTTCATCTAAAAATGATACATGTGCAATGGTGGGTAGTTTAGTGGTACCCAACGTGAGCTTGCTAGCCAAAGGATTTATCATTGTCAGTAAGCGCTCAGTTGTGCTAGATTTAACCAGGATGTTGAGAGTTCAGTGCCTATTGAGTGAGTAGAATTCCAAGCCAATCATATTGTGACTGGATACTTAGACCTCTGAGGTTACTCTTGAAATTAGTTGGATGCTCAGACATAAGGCTATTTTAGTGAAATGTATATTGATTTAAAATCATGAATGTGAAAAAAGGGGTGTCAAGTGACGACAGTTCGTGTTAGCCAGCTGATGGAAAATAGTGTGGAATTTGCCAACTAGAAGATGCGCCAGTTGTCAGAGAATACCTTGATATATTTTCCAAGAGTTTGCCTGGCATGCCGTCATATCGAGAGATCAAGTTCGTGAGCGAATTAGTGCTTGGTACAACACCGATGGCGAAATGACTATGTCAATGTCTACCAAGGAATTAGTGGGAAATGGAAAAGCATATCGAAAAGTTACTAGGAAGAGTTTTGAGAAGACTTAGTGCGTTACCATGGGAGCTCTTGTTTATCAAAAAGGAAAATAGAAGATCGGGAGAGTGCCCTAAATCGTGCTCTAAATGAAGAAAAGATCGAAAACAAATATCCAATATCATGTGAAGGATGTTTCTAGGATTGCGTTCTCTACGCGATATGGATAGTATAAGTTTTGGCTATATCTCCTGGATTGACCAATGCTCTGAATACTTTATGAATATGATGACTAAGGTGTTTATGGATTATTTGGATAAATTCATGATTGCCATATAGATAACATTCTAGTATACTCTAAGACAAGAGAAAAACATGCAGAACCTTGAGATGAGTTATTGCGAGAGCAGCAGTCGTACGCTAAAGTTCAACAAGTGTGATTTCTGGACGAAAAAGGTGGAATCTCGTTAGCCACGCAAAGGCTGCTAAAGGAGTACTATTGAACCAAGCAAGGTAGAAGTTGTGTTACATTGGAAGCAACCAAAGTTCGTTACTTAGATTTGAAGTTCTGGGAATGGCAAGATATTATCGCTGGTTCATAGAAGGGTTTTCGACAACAACTTGACCTCTTATGCGACTGTTGAAGAGAAAAGGTTGCATGGACACCAGGGTGTGGAAAGAGTTTTCGGAAGTTGAAGAAATCGGTTAACATCAACACCTGTGTTAGTATTACCAGCTGTACGGAGCAGTTTCGACATATATGGTGTTGCTTCTAGGCATGATCTGAGACGTGAATCGGCGTAAAATGACAAGGTTGATGCCAATACGATGAGGCAATTGAGACAGCATGAAGAGAATTGCCCTACGTATGACTTGGATTTAGCTATCGTAGTGCACGATTTGGAAATATGGTGTCACTATCTCAACGAAAATAGATGTGAATCATAAGAGTCTAAATTATATATTTACTCAGTCAAACCTTAATATGGAACGAAGAAAATGGCTGGAAATGATCAAAGATTCTAGTGTCAGAATCCATGGGCATCTTAGTAAGGCCAATGTGGTAGTCGACGTTTGAGTTATGAGGCTGCAGTGCAAATATGTTGATAATGAACGATCAACCAGAGTTGTGTAAGGAATTTGAGAGGTTGAAACTGAAGGTCGTCCCACAAAGTTTCATAGCTACTTTGGAAACGAAACCAACACTAGAAGATCGAGTCACAGAAAGTCTGAAGGGTGAGGAAAAACAAAATCAAGTCAAAAAAAAGGCTTAGCTAAGGAGGGGAATTTTGAACGATACTATGTGGTATCATATAAGAGGAGCTTAAGCAGTTAACACTTGAGGAATCCCATGATTCTAAGTATAACCAGGAAGTGCCAAAAATGTATCAAGATCTTAAGGAAAGATTTTTGGAGGCCTAAGATGAAGAGCGGAGCTATTGGATATGATGCTCAATGTGGTGTGGGTCAGAGAGTAAAAGCAATGCATTGGAATCCTGTTGGTCACAGTCATTGAAAATTTCTGAGTGGGGAGTAGAAGGCAAACCGATAATAAAATCCATGATGATGAGGAATTGCCAAAGATTCAAAGAGGTTATGATTTTATTTGGGTCATCGTTGATCACTTGACCAAAAGTCGCTCACCTTAACCTTTAAAGACAATTTACTCAGGAGATCGCTTGGCGGAGCTGTATATGTCAAGAATCATATGTTCGCATGGTATACCTAAGGAGATTGTGTGAGATAAAGTTACCCAATTTATCGAGATTTTGGAGTAAGCCGCTCGAAGAAATGGGAGCTTGTTTGAAATCCAGTACCGCATATCATCCTCAGACGGATGGTCAGACAGGAAGAGTTAATTAGATTCTAGAGGATATGTTGAGAGCTTGTGCGATATCTTACGCAACATCTTGGGATAAAGGCTTGCCATATGCAGAGTTCAGTTATAACAGCAATTACCAGGCTAGTTTGCAGATGTCACCATTCGAAGCCCTATATGGTCGTGCCTGTCGTACCCCGTTAAATTGGAATGAAACGGGAGCGCGTTCAGTGTTTGGGCCTGAGATTCTCAGGGAGGCCGAAGAACAAGTTTTCATGATCAGGGAAAGGCTGAGAACAACACAGTCAAGATAGAAGAGCTACGCCGACAATCGCCGTCGTGATTTGAGTTTGAACCCAATGATTTCGTGTATCTCAGAGTCACGCCCCTCAAAGGTGTAAAAAGATTTCACGCCAAAGAGAAGCTTGTACCTAGGTTCATTGGACCATTCAAAATCCTGAGTCGTCGAGGGGAGGTTGCTTATCAGTTGGAGTTGCCTCAGTCATTAGCAGGAGTCCATGATGTGTTTCATGTGTCGCAGCTCAAGAAGTGTCTCAAAGTACTAACAGAGCAGACGTCGTTAGAAGCAATCGAGTACAAGAAGACCTGACGTACAAAGAGCAACTGATAAAGATTCTGGATATAACGGAGTGTAGGACCAGAAACAAGTCTGTTCGCTTTTGTAGAGTCCAATAGAACAACCACTCAAAGAGTGAAGCAACCTGGGAGCGCGAGGAGGACCTGAAGGCAGAATTCCCAAACCTATTCTCTAGTTAGCATGGAATCTCGGGGTCGAGATTCTGTTAAGGGTGGAGGTTTGTAACATCCCAAATTTTTGGCTTTTTATTTAGTTAATAGTGTTTTATTGCACATTGTGCTTTTTATGAATTTTCTGGATTTATTGGATTTTGCTGGAGTTTATTTGAATTATTTTAAATTAAAGTATATTGCCTTTTGTCAAAAACTAATTATATATAGATAAATTTAAAATAAAGTTTTGCCAAAAATATTTTATTTGAGTCCAGAATACCTCATAGTATTTTTGAGGTTTTTTTGGGAATTTTCTTGGCATTTTTATTGCCTCAAATAAATCCAAATATTTTCTCTAAATATTTTAATGAGAAAAACCAGAAAAACCCTCGTGAATGCAAGACTGGGGCGAAGCTCAAAGACTGCACTCCACCGAGTCTGCTCGCCAAATTGTTCGCCCAAATTTACCGTTTTCTAGTGGGATCAGCGCCAGCCGTTGGATCTCCATCGAGTGGCCTTCATCAAGCTGTGTCGCTTCAAAACCCTAGCCGATCCGGGCCGTCAGTTGGAGCTGGTGGTTAGGATCGTGCCGCGTCTGGACTCGGCGATGGCCGTTCGATCAAGATCGGGGGGTTGTCTGTTGTCGTGTCGGAGAGGGACTCGGAGTCCTGTTCCGATACACCGCCGCGTCGCCGAGTTCGTTGGGAGCCAGATTTCGCGCATCCCGAGGGGCTATTTAAGGCCAGGGCGCCCCTCCCGAGGATCACCGCAGCCTGCCGCGTCTCTTCCCTCAAGCGCCGTCGTCCGAGAAGCATTGGAGCCTGCGCAAGCCCTCGCCAGAGCCCCGAGAGCCTTCGCCGCATCATTGCCGCCGTTAGAGACCTCCTTCCGTCGTGTGGGTTCCAGATCCGAACTCGTCTCGTTGCGCCGCGCCTGTTCCACCACTCCACGTCGTCGGAATCCCACCGCAGCGCCGCAAGCAAGGTCGTCGTCCTCATCTCCGGTACACCAGCGCCGCCACATCGCCATCACCGGGCCAAGCAACGTCAGCCGTCGGATCGTCGCTAGACCGTCGGGATCGCGCTGCGTCGCTTCGGGGAACAGTGAGCGCCTCGGGTACTCGTCGCCGTCCGATCGAAGGTAATCGGCCAGGATCAAGCCACGTTGGCTAGGTTAGCAGTGCACATCTCGGTAAGCTAGGACCGTTGGATTAGATCATAGGGTCGTCGCTTCGCCACGTGGCCGATAGTTGTAGCCGTTGGATTAAGTACCGAACGGACCAGATCTGCCTCGGTCCGGACCAACCAAGGGTTGACGCGTGTCGGCTTCCGATCGGTCCAGATCGGGGCTGACGTCATGCTGATGTCACATTGGCGCAATAAAGTGAATTTCCTTTTCAAAAATAATTCGGTTAAAGATTGATTTTCCAATTTTATGAATTTTCAGGAATTTGAATCTTCCGAGAGCTCGTTCTCCCTCATACGAACTCCGATTGAGGTGATTCAAATTTCTAAAAAATTTTAAAATTGAGATCTATCTATTAGTGAATTGTATTAGATTTTTAAAGTTTGTTTGCTCTCTATTTTGGTATTTATTTGGCATTCTCTTTCGTTTCGCGTAGACGATAAATTGTGTGACGCAACCGGGGGAGATTCATCAACTCAAGACCGAGGACCAAAGCATGGATAAGGGTTTTCCTAAGGCAAGTTGTGCTTTGATCATGTTGAACCCATGTTTGCCAAATTACTATTTTGTTTTACTTTATTGCATATTATTTCAAGCGTAAAAATGATTTCAACCTAAATTGGGATTTAAATATCATACCCTTTGAATTACACCCTACCTTGTCGTTTGTATGCCATGATCTATTGTTACCCTAGAATGGTTTACTATAGTTGATTAATAATAAAATCAACATGGGATGGTTAGATCGAATTAGATTGCTTAGCCATGCCACGTCATCACATGTACTTGAATCATTGATAAATAATCTTGACTAATGAAATATGGAACAATGTTATGAATGTGTGTGTCATGTGTGGTCACACGATGAGATTGAGTTGTTGTGGCGATGGATGTCACGCAACGATATTGAATTGTTGATGGCACGTGGTACTTGGTAATTAACTGGGGTGGTTATAATTTAGATCGGAGCAAGTGGCAAGGGCAAGTGTGCCTGGGTGGGCTCGATGGGCAGAGGGTATGTGCAAGTCTTGCTTTGATCAACCCTAAGGACTTAACCTTGTGAGCCTTTGACCTGAGTCAATCATGCAACCACATGTCTGTTATGGGGCAGCCTGGCAGATTAATTTGCAATGTCTTATCTTTAGTACTGCTTTGGTGGTGTGAGTTCGGGTTCACGGATCAACTCACATGGCGCAAGAGGGGGGCCCTGTTGTGGTGGTTCAGTCCATCAGTGTTGAAATCTCAGCGGGTAGTACTGGGTTAAGGCAAAGCATTGTAAAGGCTTTGTCATGATTTCTCTACCGGTACACCAAAGGAAGTGTGCCCATAGCTTAGCAACAAAAGATGATCATGTCGTGTGGGTAAAGTGCATAACCTCTGCAGAGTATAAATCTATTCGGATAGTCGTGCTCATGGTATTGAGCAATGCTCGGGAATTACAGTCAAGAGTTAGACTTTTGCAGAATAAAACTTGGGTTGGATGGCAGGTTGCCATAGGAGGTTGAATCTTAACTTAGGATGGAAAATTTGGTTTACTTGAGAAACACTGAATCTATCTATTATTGTTATTTCTTTTTACTGTCTTTTCAATCTATATAGTGTACTTGTTCATAAATGCTGCTTTACTGCAAAATAACCATAAAAGCCATTCCTTTGGAATAAAGCCTTGCATATAGTTATGTTAGAGTTCCATTCTGTGCACAACTTGTTGAGTGCTTTATGTACTCACCCTTGCCTATAACATCATCAGTGTTGAAGAAGGTGTACCATGAAGGGACGAATGTTTAGGGTACGAGCCTTGTCAGTTGCATGTGGTATACTGAGGGGTTACCAACGTCTTCATTCCGCTGCAGTTCAATTTGGCTGTTTAGCCTTGTGAGGCATCGTAATGTAAGTTGACCATAAGGTTATTCAACTAGTAATATTTAGTATATAATGTCTTTTATCTTATTTCCGCTGTGTATGCTTGTGATATTCACTGATGTTAAGCCTGTGTGCACTAGCGTGATCCTGGACTAGTGCAGTATACACAGAGGGTCCGGATTTGCATATTCGGGTCCCGACATTTGTCCTATACTTCGGCTCTGTGTGAGGGAAGTGTTAGGGAAGGCAATACTGGAGAGGTTCATAGGTTTAGATGGAAGTTTCTGAAAAACTTTGTTACGATCAATCACCTGTGTGATGAGCGACTGTATCTTATAGGTAAAGTGTACAACCTCTGCAGAGTGTGTCAAAACTATTCGAATAGCCGTGTCCGCGGGATTGGACAAAGCTCGGGGATTACAGTCAAGGGGTAAATCTTCGAAAATAAAATGGGAATGAGTGGCTGTGTACCAGGGATAATTGTGAAATTTGATTCAGGACTGTGTGTCAAAAATATATGGAAAAACAATTTGAGAAACTTATTATATTTATATGGTTTTGCTGCTTTCTATCTAAATAAATAATAATTTAAAATGTTGATTCAATGCAAAATAACCAATCGAACCATTTCTTTATAAGAAGCCATGCATGTAGTAATAGAACTGCATTCTGTGCATGACTTGTTGAGTACGATGTTGACGAATACTTATACCAGAGGTACTTCACAGCAAGGTCTCGATCGGGCCATGAGAGATCCCTCGCCTATGACGCGGTCTGCGGGAGCGCGCCGATCCGACCGGGTCGGACTCCTCGCGGCCCACAGCCGGGCTTCGGGTCGGGGCTCGAACGCGCCTACCCAACCGCAGGGCGGGAGTGCAGGCATCCTCCGACCCAGTCGCTGGTTGGGACTCTGGCAAAATCCCATCTCAGCAATTCCGGCCACGTCATCGATCGATTTCGAAGTTGGACAACCCCCGTCTGAACGAGGCAGCCGAGTGGGGATAGGTGTTCCTTCCCAAAGCAACGTCAGAGACGCCGCCCACGCAACCCCTACCTCTGACAAGCGCACAGAGGGCGGAAGCGCGCCTTCCCAACGAAGCGCCGCTAGCTAACCCTACCGACAGGGCGTAGCTGGCCGAACCTGTCCACCCATCATGACCTATGTGGGCACTTGTCAGCTCCGAAGACTTCAAACCCGATCGCCAAGGATAACGTGCCTTAGTCGCTCCTCTCTCCCGAGCCTCATGTAACTTGCTCTCTTCGCTTATATAAGGAGAGGCGGGACCTTTAGGGAGGGGGGCTCTCGCTTTTTCACGAACCAAAAACTCCCTCCGTCTACCTAGCGTCCGGCTCGCTCCCCCGATCCGAGCGGTCGGACGAAGCTCCCGAGCTCACCCGCGCAGACGAGCGCTAAGGGCCTGTCCTTAGTCCTCACATGTAATCCGCCATACCCTGATCAACGAGATCCTCCGCCACAAACTGGAAGTAGGGACGTTCAGCCCGAACTAGTATACATCTGAGACTCCTCTGCCCGATAGAGTGTGTTCGAGACTCCATGAGTCAACCACCAAGGAGAGGGGGCGTGCGGCCCCTTAACCTACAAATACGTCTGCCGGTTTACGAAACGCCGACAGATGTGTACTCACCCTTGCAAACAACAATATACCAGAGGAGAAGTCTACGCCTGCTTGGGAGGAGGAGTTTGCTGAGGAGCCAGAGAATTATGGAGCAAACCTTGTCAGCTACCTGTGGCAAAGTGATGGGTCACCACGATGTTTTATTTTTCGTTGTTATTTTCTTGATACCTTGAATAATGTAAGTCCTGTGTGGCAAACTATTGTAAGGTGACCATAAGGTCATGCAACTCATTTATATACATGTTTGATGTACTTTATTATTATTCCGCTGTGTATGATTGTGGTACTTTAATCCTGTTTAGCCTGTGTGCACTAGCGTGATCCTGGACTAGTGCAGAATACACAGAGCGTCCGGATTTGCAGATTCGGGTCCTGACAGCAGGACACCTGAAATTTTTACCCTTTTTTCTTTTAAATCCACCTGCATTTCGAACAAAATTATAAAAATAGTCCATTCTTAATAGTGGAAGACGTCTATCACCTATTGTGCTCTCATATCGTGGTAGCATGGCTCTAGACTCATGCTCGGCAGGTCATCTATCGCGCAGCACGAGCTCGACAGATGGGGCCTAGCTCAGCAAGTAGGTGCATGGTTTATTAATCAGTCGCTTAATTTAGTGAAGCCACTTAATGAGTGACTTGATTAAATGATTAAATAATTAAAGGATTAATTAAGTGACTAATCAAGGTGATTATTTCGATGAACATGCCGAGGAAAGGGAGCTCGGTAGGAAAATTTGTTGTGCTAAGGGGCAGCGGCATGTGATATGTATCACATATAAGAATGTCATTTTACAAATTTATTTGGAAAAGAGTCGGATCTGAAAAAAAAAATCGATAGCTAGAAAGAAAGAAGGCTTCGGAAACCTCGCTGGTCGCTGCTACGTAGCTCCGCATAGCAGTGCTCCTGTGCTGCTTGCGCGCTTGTCTCTAGTCTCTACTGTCTGCTCGTCTCGTTTCGGCTAGATGCATGTGATGGATCGGAGTGGAGGGTTGCGTTGATGATCAGCTGCCGCCTCGATCGATCGATAAGCGGTGGTGCAGGTCTCCAGCTGTCGGTCCGTGTGCGCAAGGGGCGAAGCTAGTTCAGACTTAAGTCTCAGTCAGTACATACCTTTTTAGATTAATATGTAACTAGGTAGAGACACGCGTGATGCCACGCCACGAGAAAAAATTTGGTCTGAGTTTTTTTAAATAGAATTTGCATAACTACGGGTCTTTTTTTCAATATAACCGGTGGAAGGACCTATTTACAATTTCAAAATTTTGGAAAATATCCGGTGGAAGGATCCGTGTTTTTTTGCAAAATTTTGAAAGAACCGGTGTTTTTTTACAAAATAACCGGTGAAATGACCTGTTCGTGACTCCAAATTTTTTTAAATTCTCCGGGCCAAAAGAACTGGCGCCCACATCGAATTTACAGGACTACGGGATTCTTTTTGCAAAATAACTGGTGGAAGGGCCTGTCCATGATTTCAAATTTCTTTAAATCTCCTGGGTCGAAAGAACCGGACTACGGGATCTTTTTCGCAAAATAACCAGTAGAAGGACCCGTTCGGAATTTCTAATTTACCGTGGAAGGATCCATTCAGAATTTCTGATTTTGCGGGGAGGTTTTCGAAAAAGTGGTGACGTGGATGGCCGCCTCGCGCTTGAATTCCCCCGCGTATAATAGAGTGATAGATAGAGAGACGCGCGATGCCATACCCGGTGAAAAAATCTGACCCAAATCTTTCTGCAAAAAATACAATTCCGTTTTTTTACGGTGTTTTTTTAATTGGCGTAACGTAATTCCAATCTTTTGTGTCGAAAGAACCGGCGCTCGTGCTGATTTTGCAGAACTACGGGGTCTTTTTTTGCAAAATAACTGGCGAAAGGACTTGTTCGCAATTTCAGAATCTTCCAGATCGAAAAAACCGGTATCCGGGTCGAATTTATGGAATAATGGGGTCTTTTTTGTAAAGTAGTCGGTGAAAAGACCTCTTTGCAATTTTAGAATTTCTAGGTTCTGTTTGCAAAATACTGGTGGAAGGATCTATTTGTGATTTCGAAATTCTTAAAGGGCTTTTTTTGCCAAAAAAAAAGACGTACTTGGGACCTTGAATGCGCTAGAAATCTTTTGTGCTTAATATATACTAGAATGTTTTCGCGGCGTGCCACGCCGCGCGTGTCCGCGTTTGCGATAAAACGAAAGATCCTTTTCGTGAAAAATAGTTTGAATAATCTAAACGTAATTACGCCCTTTTCGGCATTTATTTAGGGTCCTCTCACGAAAGCTCTGCGATTTTGCTGAACCAAAATGTCTTTTTCGTAAAAAAAACTGCCGAAAAGGCCTACACGTAACTACAATTTTTTTGTCGCGCTAAAATGAAAGATCTTTTTCGTGAAAAATAGCAGGAATAATCTAAAAGTAATTACGTTTTTTTGGCATTTATTTAGGGTCCTCTCACGAAACCTCCGCGATTTTGCTGAACCAAAAGATCTTTCTCGTAAAAAAAACCTGCCGAAAAGACCTACACGTAACTACATTTTTTTGAAGGGCGCTTGAAGAGAGAGGACACAAGGCGCGCGATGCCGCGTCCGTCAGAAAAACTTGACCCAAATTCTTTACATTTTTTTGGCATTTATTCAGGGTCCTTTCACGGAAAACGCGCGATTTTACTGAACCAAAAGGTCCTTTTCGTAAAAAAACCGTTAAAAGAACCTAAACGTAATTACTAATTTTTTCTTCGGTATTTATTTAGAGTCCCTTCACCAAAGATTCGTGATTTTACTGAACTAAAAGGTCTTTTTGTAAAAAAAACTACCGAAAAAATCTAAACGTAATTTTATTTTTTTTAGGAGGGCCTTAGCGTGGCGCTGACAAGTCGCGGCGGTCTCCTTCCAGGGATTCTATGAGATATAATAAAGGTAGTATATTATTTAACTGATATTTTAGTACTTTTTATATGGATTTTTTATGCTAGGCTTCAGTGGCTCACGCTACGGTTCCGGTGGCCAAGGCCTGTCTCCGTCCCGGCGTGTGCATGATTGAATGGCTAGCTCCCTCGTCCGATCGGAGAGCCTTCTAGCTGATCGGACGGGCCAGCTTCAATCTAGCCACGACGGAAAACGCATGGAAATGGATACGTCAGAATGGCTACATACGCGCGACGGATCGGGTGCAAACTAAATGGTGTTTATGGTTCGTTGGACGGAGATCAACGGCACAATTAACCCAAGGTAAACGTAGGTGAATAACGTGCAGTAAGCGAACAAGACAGGATCTTTTCCCCAAATGTGAGATGGTACTTCACAATCTTGCGGTTAAGTTGCGTGGTTCCCTCCGCCGATAGCACAAGCTATTCCTCCGTCCGGTTTATATGGCATACATTTTTAATAGTATTGTCTATAATATATGATGTATTTTTTATGTTTTAATATAAATTAGTGTGATGTTCTATTTATACTACTAATAAATATTTAGATTTAATTAATATTTCCTACATACATGCATTGAATATAGTGCTTAAATATGCTCCTTTCGGTTCACAAAATTTGTTTGTTTAGGATATATATAGTCAAACTTTTAAAACTTTAGCTATTGATATCCTTTTAAATATTTAGATTGGATGTATATGCTTTCATAATAGTATAGTTGACGAGGGCTGAAGAAACTTCCGACAAAGTCAAACTTACGGTCAACGGGGGCCTAAGCTCGAGCTCTGGAGCGCCAAGACTGGTTATGGACTCCTCACGACCTAGAGCTCGGGAGCGTCAAGACCTCATAATCGGGCGGTGCGTTCGGCCGGCCGAGAGGACTAGCTCGGGACAGAGCATACCATTTATCACAAGTTACACAAGATCCATGAATGCAGGAGTCAAGGCCGACGCATGCATAATCAAGGGCAATACTACCATCTCCAAGACGCGGCGAGGCCATGATCTCCGGAATCTCTCCCGCCGCTTTAGAACGTTAGGAAGGATATAAGGCCTCGCAAGGCATGTATACAGGGGGGACTGGAAGAAGAAAACCCTAGCGAGAGACCAGTAAACACAGAGCACTCAGGCTCGAGCTGTAATCATCTCTTTGTACGCACAATTAGTGAATTCTCCGCCTCCAGAGAAGACCGGACGAGTCATTATTCCGCCTGGGGGCTCGAACCAGTATAACTCGTTGTGTCATGCTCTCTGTTGTCTTCCTCCGACCTCTACGCTGCAAGCGCAAACCTCCGGTGAGCAAGGTCCGAATTGGGTCCCTTACACACTAACACCCCTCTTCACTTTTGCGGTCAGCGATCCCGATCGCCGACAAATTGGCGCCACTGTGGGGCCCGATGGCTTAGCTCATTCAAGGTGCAAAGATCGAGATCTCAGAGGCATGGCGATCCCGACGGATCTGCTCGTCGGGCTCCAGCTCGAGCACGGTTCCCCGCCGATGACTCCACACCCTTGTTTCCGCCTTTCAAACGGTTCATTTCGTGCAATCCTTCGACGAGGAGGAGAAACTCGATCATGTGCTTCGACGGCCGAGATCCTTCAAGGCCGGGGCTAGAATTTTATTCTCACCTCGCCGCCAAAGTAAGGTATGTTGTTCGCTTTTGGGTTCTCTAGCCTAACAATGTGGGCAGAGTATGGAGCTCTCCTCGGGCCTTCGAAGTTTGCAAGGCGCTGGCGCAGCATCACCGATAGCCAAGGGCGACTCCCTACCATGGTCAACCGGGCCAAGAAAGACCACCAATGCCCGGAGACTCGATGACCAAAGTATCTCGCCGAGGTGCGCGAATGGAGAAATGGTTCCAGACTCGAACTCAGCACGCACTCCAGAAGGACAACCCAATAAGCAGATCTCTCGTCCAATCTCGCCGTCTGATGACGCGATCCTCCAGCGCCGCCCCGAGACCTTGGCGCCGCCATCAATCTTCACCGTGAGGAGGGTAAGTACTTATCGGATGACATCCACTTGGCCTCTCGTGGAGCACATTCTTCTTTCGTGCATGATGGTCGGTGAGGTCTTCCCTGGGGCTCTCATCGGTCAATCGCGCTTCGTGATGCTCGTGACATCATCCATATCGAGCTCGCCAGCCCATGCTCTAACCCGCCACGCATTTCAAGACCATCCTCGCCGCTTGTCTCTTCTCGACATGGGGCACGACATCCTGGCCCTTTCCCACAAGCTGTCGGGGGTAAGAAGTTCTTGCTCGTCGCCATCGACACATTCATGAAGGGGAACGAGGCCGAGCCCGTCTCGACCATCACGGCTCGAGCGGCCGTTCGTTTTTCCGCTTATTCGTGGTCACCAGGTATGAGGTTCCATGTAAAATTATCACTGACAATGGGACTAAATTTACCTGTGAGATGTTCCAGGAATGTTGCGAAGACGTAGGCACCAAAGTATGCTATGCTTCGGAGGCCCGGCCGCAGAGCAATGGAGCAGTGGAGCGCGCCAACGGACAGATCGTCCAAGGCGTCAAGAAGCGAGTATCAGATGAGCTCGAATGACACGGGCAGACCTAGGTGGACGAACTTCCCACCGTCCTATGGTCTGTTCGCACTAATCGCCGCATCGAGCAACAGGTCTTCACCCTTCCGCTTATGTTCTGCATCGAAGCCGCCCCGCCTCCGAGAGGTCACGCTTAGGCTCGCCAGGTCATCTTGGCCGATCACATCGACTTCGAAAGCAAGAACGGCTCTCGACCTTACCCCTCGCAGTAGAAGTAAGATGTCGTGCACGCCACGATCAACAAGCATTCTGCAATCTCACGCAGACATGCGTCCCCGATCCAGACGACCTAGGAAGCTCCTCGTTGGGGACCTAGCCCTAAGACTAATTCAGGGTCTGGCCCAAAGACCAACAAGTTATCCCCACAAAGGGGAGGGCCCTATAGAGTTGTTTTAGCAGATTGCATGGGGACTTCATCGCTAGCGATGCCCGATGGTAGAGAGCTCTCTAGCTCGTGGAATATTGACCACTTCAAAACTCTATGTGTAACGCTTTATCCTCAATTTCAATACAGCCATTATTCAATCATTATGTTGGTCTTGGTATTCTTTTACCGTCTGTTCTATTTATACTACTAATAAATATTTAGATTTAATTAATATTTCCTACATACATGCATTGAATATAGTGCTTAAATATGCTCCTTCGGTTCACAAAAATTTGTTTGTTTAGGATATATATAGTCAAACTTTTAAAACTTTAGCTATTGATATCCTTTTTAAATATTTAGATTGGATGTATATGCTTTCATAATAGTATAGTTGGCGAGGTGAAGAAACTTGAGCAAAGTCAAACTTACGATCTTGAGGAGCCTAAGCTCGAGCTCGGGCGTCAAGACACAGGTTGCGGACTCCTCACGACCTAGAGCTCGGGGCGTCAAGACCTCATAATCGAGGCGGGCGTTCGGCTCCGGCTCGAGAGGACTAGCTCGGGACGAGCACGCGCCATGGCGGTTACAGATCCATGAATGCAGAGTCAAAGGCGGCGTGGGCGGCATAATCAGGCGATCACTACCATCTCCAAGACGTGCGAGGCCATGATCTCCGGGAATCTCTCCCGGCCGTTTCTAGGAACGTTAGGAAGGATATAAGGCCTCGCAAGGCATGTATACAGAGGGGGATGGAAGAAGAAAACCCTAGCGAGAGACCAGTAAACACAGAGCACTCAGGCTCGAGCTGTAATCATCTCTTTGTACGCACAATTAGTGAATTCCTCTGCCTCCAGAGAAGACTGGACGTAGAGCTGTTACCCGCCCAGGGGGCTCGAACCAGTATAACTCGTTGTGTCATGCTCTCTGTTGTCTTCCTCCGACCTCTACGCTGCAAGCGCAAACCTCCGGTGAGCAAGGTCCGAATTGGGTCCCTTACACACTAACACCCCTCTTCACTTTTGCGGTCAGGCGATCCCGATCGTCGACAGCTGGCGCCCACCGTGGGGCCCGATGGCTTCGCTCATTCGAAGGTGCAGCATCGAGATCTCAGAGGCATGGCGCATCCCGACGGGATCTGTTCGTCGGGCTCAGGCTCGAGCACGGTTCCCCCGCGCGATGACTCCACACCCTTGTTTCCGCCTTCAGCCGGTTCATTTCAGGCAATCCTTCGACGAGGAGGAGAAACTCTGGATCATGTGCTTCGACGGCTCGAGATCCTTCGCGCGCTCGGGGGCTAGAATTCTTATTCTCACCCCGCGCGGCCAGGCTAAGGTATGTTGTTCGTTTTTGGGTTCTCGGCAGCTAACAATGTGGGCGAGTATGGAGCTCTCCTCGTGGGCCTTCGAGTTTGCAAGGCGCTGGGCGTGCATCAGCTGATAGCCAAGGGCGACTCCCGGCTCACGGTCAACCAGTTCAGCAAAGACCACCAATGCCCGGGAGACTCGATGACCAAAGTATCTCGCCGAGTGCGCGAAATGGAGAAATGGTTCGGGACACGGAACTCGAGCACGTACCAGGAAGGACAACCCGCGTAGAGATCTCTGTCCAATCTCGGCTCGTCGATGGCGCGATCCTCCAGCGTCGTCACGAGACCTTGGCGTCGCCATCAATCTTCGACGAGAGGAGGTAAGTACTTCTTGGATGACATCCACTTGGCCTCTGTGGAGCACATTCTTCTTTCAGGGCGATGGTCGGTGAGGTCTTCCCTAGGGGGCTCTACTGGTCAACTGCGCTTCAGGATGCTCGTGACATCATCCATATCGAGCTCGCCGGTTCCATGCTCGAACCCGCCTCGTACTCAAGACCATCTCGCCGCTTGTCTCTTCTCGACATGGGGGCACGACATCCTGGCCCTTTCCCAAGTAGCCGGGGTAAGAAGTTCTTGCTCGTCGCCATCGACACATTCATGAAGGAGCGAGGCCGAGGCCGTCTCGACCATCACGGCTCGGCGGCCGTTCGCTTTTTCCGCTTATTCGTGGTCACGGTATGAGGTTCCATGTAAAATTATCGCGACAATGGGACTAAATTTACGTGAGATGTTCGAGAATGTTGCGAAGACGTAGGCACCAAAGTATGCTATGCTTCGGAGGCCCGCCGCAGAGCAATGGAAGCGATGGAAGCGCGCCAACAGACGATCGTCAAAGCGTCAAGAAGCGAAGTATCGAGATGAGCTCGAATGACACGGCGGACCTAGGTGGGCCGAACTTCCACCGCCCTATGGTGCATTAGTACCCTTGTCGGCCAGAAACAACAGGGGTCTTCACCCTTCCCGCTTATGTTCTGCACAAAGCAAATCCGCCTCCGAGAGGTCACGCTAGGCTCTGCCAGGTCATCTTGGTCGATCACATCGACTTGAGCAAACGGTCTCTCGACCTTACCTGGCGAGAAGAAGTAAGATGTCGTGCCTTTGCTACGATCAGCGCGTTACCTGCAATCTCTACGCAGACATGCGTCCCGATCGGTACGACCTAGGAAGCTCCCTGTTGGGGACCTAACCCTAAGACGAATTCAGGGTTCGTCTAGCACCAACAAGTTATCCCCACAGTGGGAGGGCCCCTATAGAGTTGTTTTAGCAGATTGCATGGGGACTTACTGGCTAGCGATGCCCGATGGTAGAGAGCTCTCTAGCTCGTGGAATATTGACCAGCTTCGAAAACTCTATGTGTAACGCCTTTATCCTCAATTTCAATACAGCCATTATTCAATCATTATGTTGGTCTTGGTATTCTTTTACCGTCCATATTTTCGTGTCGGTTTGGGTTTGAGATTTCTGTGAATCCGACCTGCGTACAAGTGCTCTTGGTCTTGGCCTCGAATGTCGCGAGCTTAATAATCACCCCCAGTGGTCGAGCTACTCATAAGCCGAATCTCTTCGCACTCAAGCTCCCCCTGCGTCAGGGTTCGAGTCAAGCCCACATTCGATGCAAGCAACAGAGCACACGGTCGTGGTCGAGACTCAAAAGTCTCTCCCAAAGACGGCCTTAACATCTTTGGGTCTAAGCTTTACCCTATGGATCTCTATTAAGTTGTATTTAGTAAATCTCGAGGTCGACGTTTTCTCGATCTTGCAGGACAAAGGTCGGTCTTGTGTTGCTACCGTTCTTTTTATGAGACCCCTTTTTCTACGAACACGACTTTCGCGCGCAGCGCATTCGCTCCTAGTCTAAGCGTCGCGAGTTTGACGTTCGCCCCCAGTGGAAGAGCTAAAACATAAGCCGAACCTCTTCGCAATCTAGCTCTCCCCTGTGCCCGGGCCCGAGCCGAGAGCCTCGCCACTTTGACTGTTGAGCAATGCGCATGGTCGCGATGGTCGTTCGAGCGTTAATCTGGGTGTGACCATCTACTTAACGGGTTCGCTTTGTGTCACTCTACTTTTGCGGACCTGTCCTCAACTCTGCAGGTCGTGGCCGCTTGTCCGTATCTACGTCTTGTGCCCAAGGCACGCGTCGCTCGACCTCGGACCCAACGGGGGCTGGGCAAGGGTATACTCCCTCAAAGAAAGGCTAAGTACACAATGAAAACTTTTGTCCTAAACGGGCAGAACAACTTCGTCTCAGACACAATTCATTTATGGCAAAGACAGCTTCGTTCTGTTAACCTTTTTGTCTTACAAAATTCTATGTGCAACTTGTGCTTTGCTAACCCTATCTACAGATCGGCCCGTGTTCCGAGCAAGCTTCTCTCGCTCACGTTCGGCGGGCTTGGCCCTCAAGGTCGGTAGCTCGCCCTGGAGTCGAAGGGCTTCGTGAGCCGAGTCAGAGGCGCGGTGGCGCTCGCCTTGGAGTTGGGCCATGGCACTCTTCGCCGCTTTGGTCGCTCGTTCCAACTTCTCCTCGAGCTCCTTAGCTCTGGCCTCGAGCTTGGCAGGGTGGTCCGCAGCCGTCTTCTTCAGCTCCTCCACCTTGGTTTGCTCAATCTCGGAACGCTTTGGCTGATCACGCGCGCTCCTCCTCCACGACTGGGGTATTCTCGACTCCCTTCCCCGCGGGGACCTTGCTCGGGTCTTCAGCAAGACCTTCCATACGACCTCACCGGATCATGATCGACCCCTCATGGTCGTGGTCACTCGATCTCCATGGTCGGGCGACCATGGCGGCAGCGTGACTGGCGGCCTCATCTGCCGAGGCTGGAGCGCCATAGGAGCCATCTTCGGAGGAGGCCTTGGCAGGGAAGGTGCTGGCCTCGGCGGCCCCGGTGTCATCGACTTCGTCTTCATCGGCCGTTCGCAAGGTTTCGTCCGCGAAAGGGTCATCGACACCTTGGACGGACTCGCCGACCGCGACCCAGCTCCGGGGCCCGCATGGATGCGGCCCTGGCCCGATGAACGGCGCGGCACCAACTCAAAGGTGGTCCCCTCCTCCTCTTCGGACTCGGGCTCATCCTGGGCAACGGGCGTTGTCAGGATGGGCGAGCATCGAGCTCGGGGGCTCAAGGTCTGCGATGAAGAAAAGACTATAAAGCTAAAGGCAGTAAGAGCTACGCGGCAGAAAGATAGGTACCTGGGTCACCGACCTTTGTCTCGCAAGGGGCTGGCGGGTACCTCGGTGACCCGAGAGTGTGGCGGCGCCCCTTCGTCGGATACCCCGAGCTTGGGGTCCCTAGGCCCGCAATGGCTCCAGGTCATTCGGTGCAGAAGGTCGGAACCCCTGGGTCCCCCAAGGACCTGAGCTCTTAGCGGCCCCGCGTGCGTCGTTCTTCTGCAGAAGAAAGAAGATGCCAAAGAAGAAGATTGCAAAAGCGCAAACTCGGGGCTCGGACTGGAGAAAATCAGCCTAACACGTGTCGCCCCACTCGACGTCTGACTTCGTGGAGCCGGTCGTCGGCCTCTGTCGGCCAAGAATGACCTCTTGCCGCCTTTTTTTCTTCCTTGTTCGACCGAACAGCAACAACATTCTCCTCACAGTCGAACAGCTCTTGGTGGTCCTGCAGGCATAACCAAGATTGCCAGGTGTCCGTCATCAGAGCCCTCTCTTCTGGTCTCCGCTCGACCTCGACCTTGGGCCCTGGGAAGCCGGAAGATCGTTTCTTTCGTCCAAGACGGGGGGCTCGAGGTCGTCCCGAGCACCTTGTTCCGACCTTGAGCCTCGGGGGCTAGCTGACGAGGGCTGAAGAAACTTCCAACAAAGTCAAACTTACGGTCAACGGGGGCCCAAGCTCGAGCTCGGGAGCGTCAAGACCTGGGTTGCGCGGACTCCCTCACGACCTAGAGCTCGGGAGCGTCAAGACCTCATAATCGGGGGCAGGCGTTCGGCTCCAGCTCGAGAGGACTAGCTCGGGACCAGAGCACGCGCCCCGCGGCGGTTACCAGATCCATGAATGCAGGAGTCAAGGCTGACGTGGGCGGCATAATCGGGGCAGTCACTACCATCTCCAAGACGTGCGAGGCCATGATCTCCGGGAATCTCTCCCGGCCGTTTCTAGGAACGTTAGGAAGGATATAAGGCCTCGCAAGGCATGTATACAGGGGGGACTGGAAGAAGAAAACCCTAGCGAGAGACCAGTAAACACAGAGCACTTAGGCTCGAGCTGTAATCACCTCTTTGTACGCACAATTAGTGAATTCCTCTGCCTCCAGAGAAGATCGGGCGTAGAAGCATTACGCCCGAGGGCTCGAACTCGTTGTGTCATGCTCTCGTTGTCTTCTCTCAAGCCTCTCTGGCGCAAGCGCAAACCTCCGGTGAGCAAGGTCCGAATTGGGTCCCTTACACACTAACACCCCTCTTCACTTTTACGGTCAGGCGATCCCGATCGTCGATAATAGTCTTATCAGATTTTTTAAATATATTATAATAGAAATTAGTGGTAAAAGTTGAGTTTTAGAAACCGTATCAATTAATGTCCAAATAAACAACCTATTGTGACTGAAGGGAGCAATGATTAGGGATAGTATAGTTATTTTGAATCCCCTTGATCTATATGACAAGATAAAATATGACTGTAAATTAACTTGCACCGACGGATCCATAATTCGATACGCATGAAGCGATGAAGATTAGACAAGAAACGGCTGCTAAAGCAGCTAGCGGCCGGCCGGCCGCATCTCGATCGAAGGGGCAGTGAGCTCGAAATATATGTTGCTTGCTGTGTGGTGTGCAGGGATGAACTTTCGCTTGAGAAAAAAATTCGACGAGCCGAAATCGAAATTTCGCCGAAATTCGTAATTTCGGCGGACAAGATTCAAAATTCAAATTTCAAAATTCAAATCCGGTTTGATTTCCACCGAAATTTTCCGAAATTCGCCGAAAATACCCTGAATTCGCCGAAATTTGCCCGAAATTCGCCCAAATTGGACTGACTGAAAATTGGTTCAAACGACGCCGAAAAATTTTGAATTTTTTTTGTAGGTTCCTGCCACATTAGAGATGTTCTCATAAAAATTTCAGGTGATTATCAGATCTGTGCAATTTTAAAAATTCAAATACTGATACTATGTAGATGAAACGTTGATTGGCAAGTTTGAACCGGATGAAAAATAGTACAAACGATGTTAGAAAGTTTTGAAATTTTTGTGGAGATTCTGACATACTTATGATATATCTGGAAAAATTTCAGATGATGATCAAATGTGACCAATTTTTAAAAATTCAAACACAGAGAGAGTTGAAAACTAGTACTTTGAATGTCAGAATTTTTATAAATTCCTGGAGAAATATTTTGAGCTAAAAATTTTACATAATAATCCTTAGGTCAAATAAATTTGAAAAACAAAATTTCAAAAATTTATAAAAATATTTGAGTTGCCTGATAAATCCAAAATAGAAAACAGAAATATGTACACAGTACATTGTCAGAATTTTATAAATTCCTGGAACAATATATGGAGCTGAAAATTTTAAATAAGGATCATTGCCTGAAATAAACTTGAAAAACAAATTTTCAAAAAGTTTAAAAATATTTGAATTGTCTGATAAATCAAAATCCGAAATCTGAAAACTGTGCAGAGCAGATTGCAATCATATAAGTTCAGTGCTTACTGCATTGATAGATTTTATTGAGCAAACAAAGAAAATTTAAATTTT
This sequence comes from Guadua angustifolia, assembly GCA_036346375.1. NCBI lineage: Eukaryota > Viridiplantae > Streptophyta > Magnoliopsida > Poales > Poaceae > Guadua > Guadua angustifolia. Next base: position 79,108,619 of record CM070504.1, on the reverse strand, counting down.
TGAAAATTTTATAGAATGGTACTGAGCAAATTATTAATATGTCATAAAAATTTCAGATCATGATCACACCGGAGAAAATTTGTAAAAATATAATAAGTTTACTGTCCTAATTATGTCCATTCGGTTTTTATTTTTAAAGATAACAAATGATGTTAAATTATTTTGAAAATTTTGTGTATGATCCCAAACTACTAAGAATGGTACCATAATTTTTTCACATCATTATCAAGCTTTTAAAAATTCTTAAAAATCTGACAAGGTTTCTGCCCAAATTTTAAAAAATCTCAAAAAATTAGTTTTTCATCAAATTTTCATGGAACAAGACTTTCTTAAGGGTTATTGGACCCATTCCGTTCAAATCCGGCCAAAAAATTTGAAAATCCGGACTCCAAACCCGAAATTTCGGCGAAATTTGACCGAATTTCGCCGAAATTCCGAAATTACTGTAGCAGTACTGTAGCAAAATCAAATTTTTTTAAAATTTTTGAATTTGGCCGGCATATATAAATTCGGAGGGGGCCGAAAACCGAAATTTCGGCGAAATTTCGCCGAAATTCGCCGGTTTTTGGATCCCTGGTGGTGTGTGCACATGCGACGGTTGCTATCGTGACCGAACAACCGCACATCGAGGTCGTGTAGCTCTGAAGAGAAATAAGTGGACGAATTGAAAAAAAAAGTATCGGCGATAATTAGAAAGACGCAACTTGTTAAATTCCTCCGTCGAAAGAGCTCCTTTCAAAAGTACCAAAATGAGGAAAGTAAAATTGTTTTTTAAAAGACTAAAAACTACAGAGGAAAGAAATAAAATTGTGTGAGTGAGAGGCCTGACGCAGCTTCTGTTTTGTGTTTGTCTGGAATATATGTGTTCTGAATATTTCATTTTCCAAGTTGCGCAGAACAGAACATTCCTGTTTGCCGCAATGGACGTGGTCCTAATTATTATTATTATTATTTTTATCATCATCCTGTCAAACGGTACACTGGGTTTTCACTTTGATTTGATTCAACGACCCATCAGTACCAAACTTTGATTTGGAATCCGATCCAATCCTTTTTATAACTGCTAGCTGCTTTCTCTCCCAGATCTCTTTTCATCTCATGGAAGTGACAGCTAAAAGTACCGAGTAGAAATGTTCTGATCATAGCCGGGGACCCACCCGGATGAAAGCGCAACCACACCAAACAGGAGAATCTGGTAGAAATGTGCAATCTATCTATCTAGTAACCATGGATAAGCCAAAGATATAGAGATTAAGAATTACATAGCTAGCTTGGCACGAAAGATGAAGATGCCAATTGATCCTGTTACATCAAGACTTTCTTTTCCCTAGCCAATGTTACATCAAGATTTCACTGTTCGTCGATCTGTCATATCCAAACAGGCAATCTTGTTGGGCTGAGATGGTGTACAGTCTACATAGATCAATCAGGGAGGGCCTAGTCTATTCGCAGGCCCATTTCATGCTACTACAACGTGGCATATCACCTGATGATCTGCAATGCTCAAAGCTTCATTGTGCCCCTTAAAGAATGTTTCTTTTGGTGTTCTCTGTTCGGCTTTGTGGATAACTATAGGAATGCATGCTGCATATGTGGCCCAAAAATCTGAGGTTGGTTGGCAGTTCGGAACCGATCTTGTCAATCTTTTAGGTACAACGGAAATTAAATTCTACACAACCATGTCAAACTTCCAACTATAGTAACATGTGCATTTCCTTTAATTTGCAACGCCGTGCGATTATATTCTTGCGATATCGTTTTCTGGTACCATGTGATTGGTCGATGATCACTTGAGTGATTGTACGGCCAAGATGCTCAACAGTGCCTGTCTGCATTTTCCAAGCTTAATTAAGTACTGCCCTACTACTATAAACAAAGTCGATGTTTCACGCACTTTTGGATCCTAATTTGTCTTCCACTAATTTTGATTAACAAGACCTAAGTACCGTCCTACTACTATAAACAAAGCTGATGTTTCACAAGCTTAATTACTATAAACAAAGTTGATGTTTCACAAGCTTAAGTACTGTCCTACTACTATAAACAAAGTTGATGATTAATTTTCCAAGCTTAAGTACTGTCCTACTACTATAAACAACGCTTAAGTGCTATCTGTACGGCCTCCGAGATAGGAAAAGGTAAAAAGGAACGAGCTTGAATTGGTACGTAGGCCGTGGAAAATAATCCTATATATAGAACTCAGATTTTCTGTATGTAGCACTACCAGTCATTTCAATCATCACCTGGCCAATTGGGTCCGTGTTTTGTAATAACAGCTGTTACGATACTTTTGTTCTTTGTCTTTCTCTTCAATGAAATTATCTTCCTCTTAAATAAAAGATAGAGCTCTTACAAATCTTTTGAAAAAAAAATAGTGACATATTGTATTATTTTTTATTTCATTTATTCTCCCTCATAAAGTCCCACAAAATTTAGGCCAGAGTCAACTCCATATACTGAGGACTTGAGGCTATTATTTTTGGTACGCTGCATGCAAAGGGGTAAAAGTTGTTAACGATTATTTGGACGTCTAAATGATTTAAATAAAAAAAGTTGTCAACTACAAAGTTGTAGATCTTATTGAGAGCTACAATTTTCATATAAATGTAGTCTCCATCCGACTCCGTATGTAAAAGTTATGATTTTTTAAATATTATCACTGTCTGTTCGGAAATCTAAACCGTCGGTGAGACTATTATCACTGCCAGTTCTCAACAAGGTTCAGAATCGATCTGGCAGTGATAATATTTTTTTTGAAAAAACCATAACTTTTGCATACGGAGTCGGATGAAGATAAAATTTATATGAAAATTGTAGCTCTCAATGAGATCTACAACTTTGTAGTTGACAACTTTTTTATTTGAAGTCATTTAGATGTTCAAATAATCGTTGAAACTTTCGGATACGAAAGATAAAAGGAATATATATCTTATAGTAGTTGAGAAGTGTGTGTTAGGTGAGATGGTAAGAGGTGTTTATGCGAAGCTGCAGGTCAGAGGTTTGAATCCTAGCAACCGCATGCGCATGAAAATCGCGTGACTTGTGAAGCGCGATCGTGCGTAGTAGTAAATACAGGTTGGTCCATATGCAAATAAAATTATTTTTTGATTTTGTAGAATCGACAGTGATAGTCTGATTATCACTGTCAATCACGCACTGCCAGTTCCAATAACCGACAGTGATGGCAGTCTAGAACTGACAGTGATGTGGTGTTCTATAGTGGTGAAGATTGATATGCGAGATTTACTCAAGTCCGCGTGCGTGTCGAACAGTTATACCATCGATCCATTGATCGCGATAGATCAATGCCAGTGTATATATGTTAAAATATATAGGACGGATGTACAGAGCAAATATGATCGAATTACAAGATTTTGTGTGTAGTCCGCGGACGATGCAGTTCAAATACGACGAATTATGCGACGAGTCGTCGATCGACCAGATGCAAAATTATCTACTCGCCGGGCACAGCAAGTACGTACTTGGTAGTGATTACGACGTTACTACTACCGATTATTGCATGTATATCATGGCTAGCTAGCTTAGCTTGCCCGGCCGTACGCCGAGACATCCAGCGATAATAGCCGATCGAGCGGGCGCGGCCGTCGCTTACAACCTGGGCGTCGGGCGGCCGAACCGGTCTCCCTCGGTGATGACGTGGCTGCGGGTGATGATGTCGCGGAGCGAGGTGCAGCCGCTGAGCGCCATGGTGAGCTCGAACTCCTCCCGCATCATCCGCAGCACGTTCCGCACCCCGGCCTCCCCCTCCGCCGCCAGCGCGAACACCACGCACCGGCCTCCCAATCTAAAACAATCAATCAACACGTGGCGCACGTTTAATTACGTACGCGTTCTAGCTAGTAATAATAGCTGTATATTTGGAGCTAGCTAGCTATATAGTTGTTGGCGGTCGGTCACTTACGAAAGACTCCGGAGGCGCCCAGGGCGAGCGCCTTGAAGACGTCGGTGCCGCGGCGGACGCCTCCGTCGAGGTACACCGGGATGCGTCCCTGGGCGGCCGTCACGACCTGACAGATAGATACGTAGGCACAGCTTTGTCAGAGATTGCTTCGCTGATCACGTTGGTACGTCCGTAGTAGGTACGTGAGTGGTATTGCTAAAGACTGAAAGAATGCATGGTACCTCCTCGAGGGCGCTGATGGTCGCCGGGACGTAGTCGAGCTGGCGAGCGCCGTGGTTCGACACGATGATGCCGGCCGCGCCGGAGTGGACGGCGAGCCACGCTGCGGTTCACGGATCCGTCGATCGATATTGTCAGCCTCAGTTAGTCGCATCATTTCTGTTCGGTTTGCGGATAGAAAGAATTGGGGCACGCAAGACGGGAAGATGAATTACTGTCTTCAGCAGTGATCACTCCCTTGACAAGAATTGGCAGCGAAGTGATGCTCTGCAGCCACTTGACATCCTGCGGTACACAAAGCCCAAACAAATCTCAGCGTTCAGCTCGTGCACGGTTATTGACAGGATGAAAGATTACATTTCAGAGAGAGGTGACACCAACACTACCTTCCAGCTGAGCGTGCGGTCAATCTGGCCCAGCAACATACGACGCCAGCCCGGAATCATTGCTCTGCAAATGCCAACGAAATGCTGCGCAGATGAGAAAATGACACGGATGGTTTTTTTTAATGTACGGTGGAGCTAACGCAAGCGGCAAACCTTGTCCATCTTGCCAAGGTCCAGGCCCTCGAAGTTCTTCATCGTCAAGAATGGCGGTAGAACGAACCTGCAGCACGACGAACGTTGGTGTTTTGCCATGTAAGTAAGGCATAAATTGCATTTGGATAAGCCGGAAGTGGCTAACAATTAACCTGCTCTTGATGTCGGCTTCCCGACGGCCATGTCGCGGGGTGTCCACGGTGAGTGCTATCGCCTTGAATCCAGCCCTTTCAGCTCTTCTGACAAGCTGCTCCACAATATTCCTGTCCTTGTAGACCTACATACATCCATGAATTGACATAAATTCAGCCCTCATGATCGAGAAGAACGGTACATCAATGTCTAACAACAGATACAATTATACAATGCCACATGAGTAGTGAAATGTGCTTACATATAGCTGGAAGAAACGAATTTCCTGGTCCAGTCGAGGCGACTTCCTCAACACTTGAAGTAGCCCACGACGACACTGTCTAGACAAATGAAGGCAACGCATCAAGGTGCATCCAGAATCTTTCAAACGTGGTATACATTGGCTCTGCTCTTTTTGCTTTGCTGATTTGATCCCTCGAAAAAATATATCGTGTGCAGCGTACCATTATGGTTCCTGCTGCTGATGCTGCCCGTGCTGTTGCATACTCTCCTGAAGACATACGGGTTTCAGAGCATGTTTGGCAGAGCTCCAAATTCTGATTCTCTAGTTCCTGATTCTCTATGGAATCGATTTTCTGGTGGAAGTGATTCCTGTTTGAGAAATCATTTGGCAAACCTACTGATTCCTGAAGAGAAGATTGTGCTGAAATTGTCCTTATTACCCTGGCTATTTGAACTCAAAACAGTTGCTATGAATCTAGCTAGGATTGTACCTGCTTTCCCATATCCTTTGCTGCTTTTTATTTGATTATCTTTAGAGCAAAAGGACATCAAAGACCTGATGTCCCAGTTTCAATTAAGAAACTAGCACAATGCGTCCAGAAGTGTTTACATCCAGCACCAAAGACATTAAAGACCTACCAGTAACAGTTCAAATCACCGAACCAAACACCCTAACATCAATGCCAAATAACAGAAGCTAAAGCCAAAAACTCCATACAACTTGTCAGCAACTAGACTAATAGTATCTTGAGCATTTTTGGATCAGGAACAGGAACATGGCATCCCAGGAGCAGCGGCAACAACATTTTGAGCTTGTCTCCAGAACCCAACTTCCAGGCGATCAACGATAAGAGAACTTGCAAACAACCAGACTTCCCCCAGAACCTGAAGATTCCGCAACCTTCAGCTTCTTGCGATCTCTCCTTGTTTTCAGCCGAGACTCAGCACCCTTCGGCTCCATCCAAGCATCAGCAGTCTGCCAGCTCTTTCTTCCAGATTCTTTGCCACGTCCTCTACTTAAACTTGTTGATCTTCTTTCAGCAACACTAGCCAACTTCTTAATCTCCTTACTATCTGACCCAGCACCAATCTGATATCTTTCCATTGTTTTCCCTGAAAACATAAAGCATTCCTCAGCTTCCATAGTGTCCAAAGCACAGCAGAAGAACAAATATTCACAGCCGCATGCTTCTTCCTACTAATCCATAACCGAGCCACACTCTCAAAAGAATCACCCAACTCCAAATTCAAAATATCAGCAATTTCATGCCACACCACCTTACTCACACAGTATGTAAAAAAATAAATGAGCTATTGATTCAGATTCGGTACAAAACAAACAGGTGATGTCATCCACACTTTGCCTCTTAATGAGATTATCTCTAGTCATCAATTTATTATTAGCCAAAAGCCATAAGAACACATGGATTCTAGGAGGCGCATTAATCATCCATACTGCAGGAATATACACAGGTTGAACACCTCGGAAACTTATCATAGCATAAAGAGATTGGACAGAGTACATACCTTTGGAATCGAATTGCCAGACTACATAATCTCTATCCCCGTTAAAAACAATGGATTCAGCAATACTTACTAATTCATGCCACATACACATCAGCCTCTGCGAAACACTCCTTCTAAAGTAAATTTTCAAATTTTCACCATCCCAAGCATCTTTAATAGAAACATTTTTTTCATTAGAAATCATATATGGAGGCCAAAATTGAATAGCTAAGCTAGAATTACCAAACCATTGATCCTTCCAAAACCTAATGCTCTTACCATCACCAATTTTCCACATACAACCCATTTTAACAGCCTTAGCAGCCCATAACACACCTTTCCAAAAAGGCGAAGCTTTATCATCAGGGCAGCAGAACAAGTTAGAACTCTGAGTTTGATACTTATTATCAACAATCCTCCTCCAAAGGCTATCTCTTCTCAAATAATATCTAGAAATTCAGGATGCCAACAAGCATAAATTCAACATTCTTTTTATTTGATTATCTGTTGGTATACACTAAGGAAGCTCGGATAAATGCTATGCGTTCGGTTATACCTGGGACATTTCCTGAGCCTAATCGGCAGTTGCCACAGAGGTTAGTTTCACAGTTTCCTTGTAACAATTTACATATTTTTAATATTTAATTTGCCAATAGGGCACTTCTCAATCAAGTCGAATAATTCCTCTCCTATGCCAAAACCGAGCATCCTGGCCATGTCAGCCGTCTTCAATCCGGGCTTGGGATGATCCTGCTGTTTCAGCCACGAGTAGACGACGAACACCTTCTTCATCACAAACAGCTCCAGCGCCTCCGGGTTGAAGACGACGCCGAGTCGCATACTCATCTGCATTCCATGGGCATGAGTTTGCTAATGTTAAATTTACTTCCGGAAAAAAAAATCAGAATTTGGATGGTCTGAAAGATCTACATATGTAGCACTTTATGAGAAGATTTACATCTGTAGCACTTTTTTTTTGTTTCAGATTTTTTTTTTAAGAAATCGGTTTCTCTCATGACTACCTGGTGAGGGACCAGCATCGCGGCGTATTTAGCGAGCTCGCCGGCTCTCCAATCAAGCACAACTGGAAACCAGGGGTAACAAGCATCAAGCCTCACAAACCATAGCCTTATATCAGGGAACTCTGACAGCTCCCTCATGTCATACGGATCCTCTCTATCGTAGTTTATAGTGATCCCGACCGTTCGATCCAAAATATCTCTGGATTGAGCTGAGCAATGTGCAAAGGATTCTTGTTAATTAGAGCAAGAAATTGTTATGTAGAAAATGCAGTAGCATGATGTTTGCAGATATGGCTGTGAACCTGCCGTTAAGGAATTCAAGTCACCAAGCACTTGTTGAACAGGAGATAGGTCAAGAGTCCGGATGATATCGTTGTTGATGACAATCTCAAACCGCCCTTCTGTAGGTGGTGGAGGAGGTTCAACTTGTGGGGAATCTACAGCAAACCATCAAAGATTGTTACTCGCAAGCAAAAGAAATGAATTCAACGGAAGCAAAAGAGCACTACGAATGCCACAAAACTACGAATGAATATAATCTGACTTACATATAAGAACAACAAATGAAGCTTTTATCCTAACAAATTTCAATGACGAGAGGTTGCCCAGCATGAGGAAATAAAACTACTTGTGCCGTTCAGAAATTCATATTTACGGATACAGCATGGTTTGACATTACTGGACCAATCAGTACTCACTTCCAAGCCACATTTCCATGCATTCAGCATCCTGTACACTAAATCACAGAGTGGAAAACTTGGACAGCTTTTATCAAGAAGTAAAAGAAGTTGGTATCCTTGCACATAATCTGTGCTGAGTGCTGTAACTTTGTAAAACTGAAAGCACAAAACCTTTCCAGAAATTTGTGCAGACGGGGCACAACACACATCCAAAATGAGGTGTCTGACTCTTGAGGCCATCTTTTAATGGAAAGCTATCAAGTTAAACATGGCAATCCAAAGAAAACCAATATTGGTTAGTTGTTTCTGATCAGTGTGTGGCATCTACTATTGCTTTGAAATGCACACACATTCGATCCGAGGAAAATTCCTGTAACTAGTGACTTGCAATTACTGAAAAAGATCTTGATTGGATCCAACCATATATTCTTTCCATTCCGTGCCATCACCAATGCTAACTTTTGCGGTTCAACAGTGGATTTTTGCACACCCATGCAGCACAGCACTTTTTCTGATTGAATATCGATGCTTATGACAACTGCATATTGTGACATTCACATGGTACTCCAACTAAGTTCCAAGTGCATTAAGTATCCATTTTTTTCTTAAAACATTCAGTCAGTGGTACAAGCAGGAAAGCACAGCACCTAAGAATTGTACTTGTACAGCATCTGATTCATGGTGGTTACTGGTTACACAAGCACACAAAGAGCATTGTCCAGTGCCCACTAAATCAGGCGGCCAATTCACCGATAAAATGAGGCTTGTTAGCAGAGGGTTTTCATTCATTACAATACGCAGTTCAGTCACCAATTCATGCGCACAAAGGAATTGTTGGAGATTAGTAGTTTAGTTGTCGTTCGATGTTGGTAGGAGACCTCACCGTCTTGGTCGAGGGAGAGGGAGAGGTCGAAGTTGCCGGAGGGGTTGAACGCGACGCGGAGGGCGAAGCCAGCCGCCCTGGCCGGCGGCGCGATGGCCTGTAACCGAATGCCCGGCTTCTTGGGACGGGAGCAGTACCAGGCAGGATGAAGCGACGAGCCGCCGCCGCCGCTGCTGGTGGTGGTAAGCCGCCTCGGTGTAAGGTAGTGCGGAGCCACGGGACGGTGGTGGTTGTGGGCCGCCGCGGTGGCCATGGTGGCGAGCGGCGGCCGCCGGCGTCACGGAGGTCAGTGGCCCAGTGCGAGCGAAGCGGCAACGGCCTCCGGTGAGAGCCCTCCGTGGGGGGCGCGTGGGAGAGGAGGGGGCGGCGGCCTGGTGGAGAGGAGGGGGCGCGGGTATTTTAAGCCCTGCACCGCTCTACAACCAAGAACAGTGTCAAAGGATAGAGCTTTCCTACCAAAAGGACTATCGTTTGCATGAAAAAAGAACTTTAGAGCGACGAGATACATGCAACTATGCAAGTCCCTAAAAGCAACAAGGTAACAGAAAAATGAGACGTTCCATCGTGAAAGAGACGAAGGGGCTCCTTTCTCGTAGAGTGCATGCAAATACCCATTTTCTTTCTGCATAAAAGATGTGCTGCCTTTTCAGCAGAAGGGATAGAACGGACAGGCTGTTTATTTTAGCAGGAAGTATAAAACAGGCATACGGTTTATCATAGCAAAACGATGCAAGAATTCATCATTTGCGCCAACGAACGTGAAGTAGTCGTCTTTGCAGACGGACAACTTTTTAAAAAACAAGTTTGCTGACGGACAATAATTCTGTTCTTCACGCAGAACATCGTCAAACTACGTTGAGAAGAAACAAAACAATCCTCTCACTACTGGTACAGAGAACTAACAAAGTTATCGAAAATGAAGACAACCTGCAAAATAAAGGGTTCTCAGGTCCACGCGACGCATGCAACAACGTTCTGGCAGACAACGAAAAAAAAAACAGATGGGACTCAAGAAAACTGGGATAGATACGACGCTAACTAAATCAAGCGCATGGCAATTAATCTTTCGATCAATTTCTCTTACCTTATAGAAGGATGTCTCTGCAGGAAGGAGGCAGTGGAGGGAGCAAGAACGGGAGTGGTAAGAATGCAAGTAATATAGGAGATTAGGAGGGGATGGGGTGGTGACTTGTCATGGAGACTGGGAGAGGCTTCTGCGCATGAAGACAAGGATGGGGGAAGACATGGAGATTGTTAAAGAGGGAAAAAAAAGAAAGGGAGGTTACGGATGAGCTATTGGTGGTTGGCATGAAGGATGGCTCCTCCTACACTGCTTCCTCATCCACTTGACATCGCACACCCGATCCTGTCTGTTCCTCACTCCCTCCTTCCATCCAGCAAATGGAAAAGCACAACAAAGAGACTCTTTTTTCTTTTTTTCTTTTGGTTGAATTGAAGTTGATTATCTCCTCCCCTTGTCACCAAAAAAAATCCAATTTTTTTCTCCTAGTTCTTTCAGAATTGGGGTGAGGCAAACAGCATACCAACCTACCAGGCAGGTGATGATTGTTTGCTACGACTTAAGGGGGGATAAGAGGCTTTCTGGCGTGGCAATTTATTGTCATCTTATGGGCTGTTCGTTGCAAGATGAGAATAGAAGCAGTTAAAAATAATCATCCTTAAATATCATCGCTCGAGGATTTAAGAGCATAAATATCCCTTGGTATTTAAAGGAGGTGTTAAAGATATACTCCCTCCGATCATAAGTAGTTGTCGTTTTTAACATCAATATGGTCCTTAAAACTCATCTTTGACCACTAATTCCTATTATAATATATTTAAAAAATCCAATAAACTATAATATTATGAAAGTATGTTTCAAGACGAATCTACACATATAATTTTCACGTATCCAGTCTAAATATTTAAAAAGATATCGATAGCTAAAGTTTCAAAACCTTAACTACTTGTATCATAAATCGATAAGTTTTTGTAAACCGAAGGGGGTACATATTAACTCTCTATCCACAATACCATTTTTAGCTACTTTTACTTCAACCCTTAGCACCACCTATAGGTGTTAAACATTCAACTTTTTTGTGATATAGCACCAGCTAGCAAGGTTTGCTTCGTTGCCATGCAGTCCGGATCAAACGTTCACTACCCTATCCCTTGACATCAGTGTTAAAGAAATTTCTCTCTTCCGTGACATTGCCTTAGCACCTAGGGATACGCATGCTCTAATGGATTTGAATTTTTTTTCTTGGGAACTACAATGGACCTGATTCTCAATTACAGAGCCAGCGGGGACGGACGACCTGAGAGTTCAGAGTTAACAAATAGAGTTACTTGAAGGAAGCGTCATCACCAGAGGATGCAGCAAAAATATGCCCCATCTCCGTTCGGAACAGCAAATATACATGTATCATCACACAGTCCTAGAAGACATTGGGTTAGCTTTACAACAATTTTTATGCCATCCAATTTCACAAGGCAAGAGTAGCCTATGAGACGAGCCATGCTCAACATAGGCACTTGATGACCTGGAGTCAGCGACGGGTAAAAACCTGACGATGTTACCACCAGAAATGCCTATCATGTTGTCCTCCCAGGTAAGAAAAGGGACAACGCACTTCAGTTTTAGACCAAATTTTAACTAAAGCAAACTAATTTCAGGCATCACATTCACACAGCTTACAATTACCCACAGCACTACCTTCTGCGAGAACTAAAGAATTTATCTGTCCCAGCAACTATTCCGAGGGATGCTGTGAACTTATGACGGTTCATCTGTTTGCAAAAAACTGTGAGAACAGAAAATAACTCCATGTTGTTTCACCTCCCAGTATATGCCAAGACTGAACTAAAATAAACTCTTTTTAGCTGGCAAGATAAAAAGGAATACAGTATATTGCGGTCCATTTTTTCCCAGACAAGGTAATATTCACTGCATTATCGAGATCCCGGCACTTTACCAGCTCACATCTCATAATTTCAAACTAACATCGCTGTAACAGAGCTACAGGTATACTAGGGAAGAACATGACAAATACAAAGAGCATTTTTTCCTCTCAATTGAAATGCAAAATGCATCTGAACTGAAGTCAGCAGATTTTTCTCCCCATAAGCAGACTCATCATCTACAAAAGATTTCTTGCCGCACACAATGGTACCTTAGTTTCCCCTACCATCCTCAGTCCAGAAGTTGTCCCACGAGTTGTTAGCTTTTGGTGCCTCAACGAACTGCTGGCCTGGTCCCTCGAATGATGGAGCTTCTGCACCCTGAACTCTGCCCTTCTCTGGTTTTGTTCGGATCCCCAGCAAACGTAAAACAAATCTCGCGAGTTCACCATAAAGCATTCCGGATCGATCACATAGCTATGGTGATAATTACATAGGATCAGATTCAGGAAGAACACAAGAATTATACTTAAATCGAGTTCAAATGGAAAAGTACTCATCAAAAGATACCTGCAAAAGAGCCACAATAAACATGTGGAATGCCTGAGTGTTCTGGCTAATAAGGAAAGCAACTCGCCCACATAAATTCACAACACCATGCATCTGCAATCAATGAGATGGAGTTAAGAAAAATGTTGTTCTCCAACATACACTTCACTGGTTAAAGCATACCAAAACTGTTAGACAATAGTTGCAACGAGGATTTTGATCTTGAATTACTAGCCAAATCTGTTCCATGAACTTTTTTTTTAATACAAAGGCACGAGCTTCACACAAATGTAACAATCATGAGATAACAGGGCACACAGGCTAAAGCTGCAAAGTTAGTTCCACACAAAATTCAAACATTGGTGATTGAACGGCAGCATTATTAAAAGCTGAATCATGTTTAACTGTATGCAGCATCGATTAAAACTAATCATTATCTAATTCAATGGTCGGTTAGCAAGAAAAGTATTACCACTCGTAGGAAGGAAACCCAGAAACCTGGGGGTGGTGCTGGAGGGCCAAATGAATTTGGACCCTGATTGTAAGGACCCATGCCCATACCACCATAGGGACCTCCCATCCCGCTGTTATACATGGACCCACCATACATTCCAGAACCTCCATACAAACCCCCATAACCTCCACCATAACTTGAACACATGTTATTTCCATAAAGCCCATTACTACTATAAGGTCCACCAAATCCACCATATGAACTATACATACTGGAGCCATAACCTGCAATTTGATTCAAAGGTTAACATTCTGAGCCACAAGATATTTGATGAAGTGTGCACAAATTATTAATTACCACCATAAGAATTTCCATATCCTTGCTGCTGCCAAGGCCGTGGGGGCACGGGCCTTGAAATGGTGCTGTTTACATTGGAAGTAACAGTCATATCTGTAGCAGAGACAACTTCCCCAGGTTTTGCTGTCCCAGAAGCTTCAACAATATCACTAGTGCTACCTCCAGATGAGGGCTTAAAAGGCGCTGGACCAGATGAAGTCCCAGCACGTTCCCATGGCTTTGGTGGCGGATTACTACCTGAAAATTACATTAATGAGTGAATGAAGGAATTGTTCTAACCACAAAGAACAATGATCTACTTGCACAATGGAAAGCAATCTGAACTGGATGGTTATCGACAAACCAATATACTAAAACTACAAGACAGAAATTCCAATCACTCGTGAAACATATTAAGAATTAACATCAATTTCCTACAATAAATGCACACTCAGTCAACATAACCAATCGGAATAGTTAACAAACAAATGGTAGTAAATAAATTGCACGGCTGGGAGAAGAATTTATGAAGTTACCATGCACAGACAAACCAGTCAATAAGGAACTGTGTGATATTGCACTGTAGATTGCAAACAATCAAAACAGCAGGCAGTCAGGCATTAATTCAAATCCTGACCATTACTTTCTACAATTGCGAGACTTAAATGGTACCATTCACATCATGGAAATGTGCCTTGCAATTACTAACTCCATCACTGATGCATAAAAGTATAAGACAAATTAACCATGGCTTCTCCAGGGACTATTATTTGTGGACTACGAATTAAACATGGCTTCTCAGATGCCCACAAATCTGAATGCACAAAGGACTACGAATAACAGCACCCTAAATTACAGATCAATTCAACAGATTTGCACCTTAATTACATACTGAGAGTAAGCAGACATGCCTTCATTCTGCAAAGCCCTCTACCAATGAATTTTAATTTTGAGAAATCTACTCATGAATTTTGACAACACGATGTGTCTGTGAGTCTTTCGGTACACCATTTTTTAGATTATAGTAGTTCCGAAGTCCTACTGGAATTAGTTAACCATGGGTGAGACCCACCAGATGTACTATCATTCTTACAGATTTCTCTTCGCCACCCTACCCTTTACCCAATCGTGTGCCCTATCATGCAAATGATATCAGCAGAATTCCCCAAAATTATTGAGATGATTTAGAGTATAAATTTAGCAAAGCAAGAAGAAAATTTTGTTGAAACTAAGTCAGCTAACATCTGTGCTAAATCTTGGCATAAGATTCTACAAACTCAAGACACATGTTCAGAAACATCACCTCCCCAAAAAAACACTATAGCTATAGCTTCCTGAAGCAAAAATCTCGGTTCTTGGTTCCTACAAGACCTCGCTCGTGAAATCGTCTTTCCCCCAAAAGATGTCCTGAATATTAACACCCACCGAAGCCTAAAGAATCGGACGCACCTACACCCAAGAAATTTCCAGACCAATCGCGAACCAAAGCTGACTTCCCCGATTCCCCCAAAGATCCATCTTTCCAACGCAGAGAACCACAGCCCGGTCCAAAACTGACCGCGCAGGCCAAAATCGCCCGCGAATCGATCGATTCCTCTCTTCCTCCCTCAAGGCCGGATCGAGTCAACAGATAGACAAATGGTTCCAGAGGCCACGAACCTGCCATGGCGTGCGGTGCGGCTCCTCCCCCCTTGCCGCTGGCCCAATCGCGCGACGCCGGCACGATCCGGTGGGCGGTGGTCGGCCGCGTCGTTACTTCTCGCCGTTTCGTCGGAGTCGGAGACAACTATCTCTCCCTGTCCCTGGTGGAGTAAGCCGCCCACGCGGTGCACACGTACGTAGACGCGTGGCCTTTCCGGCTCGGTTGCTCTCCTGCGCGTCCGGGGTTCGGGTTTGGGCGCGTACGGACAGTCAAGTGCGGCGTTCGTCTTGACTCAACTCGTCTTTCGGGCCCTTTCTCTACTACAATGAGGAGGCACACGCACATCACCGCGTACATATTCATCACAAAGCATACACACTACAATGTCTCTCGGTATACATTTAGAAAGAGAGATCAGAATTAAATTCACAATTTTGACAAAACTCTTACTAAAACGTACTTAAAAAATTGTACACTGGGATTTGAATCTTAGATGAAGTTGTACGTCAACATCTCCATCAAAAGGCGATTCTCTTTCGCGCATGGTCAAAAAATAATACCAGCAAGAACTAGATGAAGAGATACTATTGAAACTGTTAGATCGAACTAAATCCCACTCAATTGCCTAGTTCTGACATAACATGTATTGTGTTGTCCATCAGGGTTCAAAAAACAAATAGAAACCGATCAAAAACCGCCCGTACGGCTCCGGTACGAAAAGCGAAACCGTTCGGTTTATCGGTCAAGTTCAAATTCAAATTCAAAAATTATCCATAGATTCCCTGAAATTAGTATTAATAGCTTTATAACCTCTAGTGTGAATATTTTTTGAAAAAAAGTTTTAAAACATTTTTGAACCATTTAAAATGTAGAAATTGGAAGTATTTTTAGTAGCAATATTTGTTCAAGTGTGTCAAGTAGCAATATTTACTTTAATATATTTTAGTAACAATATTTGTTCAATTATATTTAGTAGCAATATTTGTTTAAGTATGCCAAGTAGTAATATTTACTTAAACATATTTTAGTAACAATATCTGTTTAATTATATTTAGTAGCAATATTTGTTAAGTATATCAAGCAGCAATATTTGTTGAAGTATATTTAGTAGCAATGGAATGTGTTGAAATGTAAATGGTGTTGATATGTGAATGGCATTAATATGTGAATGTGTATTTTTGCATTTATTGAATTGATATGTGAGTAGTATTGAAATGAAATATTATTGTTAACATATTATTGCTAAATACCTACTTTACAACTTGCAATTGTCTAAAATATAGCAAAGGTCATGTCAAAAATTTTCTATATTTAGAAAAGTTCATGCTAGAATTTTATCGTATTTTTCCATACTTTTTTATATATTTCTTACATTTTTTCTATTTTTTTGGACCTTCAATGGCTGTTCACAAATTTTTCAACATATTTTTTTGCAATTTTTCCTATTTTTTCCGACTCTCACCGGTTTTTGGCGGTTTTCACCAAAATCCGCTTAAAATTCGAGCCTTTTCGAGTGGTTTTCGTCTATTTTATTCAAAATTCGCTCGTCGGTTTAATCAGATTTCAAATTCATTTGACTTTCCAAACCATTCGGTTTTGAGCGAATTTCGAGCGGCTTTTCGCGGTTTTCGATACCGCCAGGTCGTCGAAATCCGAGTTCCAAATGGTACTGTTAACACTGGTTGTCCATACGAATTTATTTATTTTCTTTTTTTTAAAATAAAGCTGGTTCCATTAATTTGAAGCAACAGCTAAATCGCTGACTACTAGAGAAGATACACAATTAGGTACTGAGTTACGCCAGTACATTTCAGCCCCTGCAGGACTTGCCATATTTGGCTAACTCATGAGTTACATGATTACAAACCCGTGGGCAATATCTAATGTTAAAGGATTGGAAATTTGTGAGAGGAGGAACTTTGCTACCCTGAAAAGGACACCCAAACGAGATGAGTCGTGATCAGTGGTGTCAAATGGCACACTTCAGAGTGTTGTCTGTCTCAACAACAATAGCAGTAGCATCAATACCGAGCTTTCAAACAAGCTTCGGCTTCTATTTGCAGTGCATCTTTAGAATGAGGAGCATTACTAGCACCAGCGCAAACTACTGAACCCATAGAATCTTTGAAAACAAAGCCCCATCCTGCACACTTCAATTCTATATTGAAAGCTCCATCACAATTAATCTTCAGAGAACTTTCAGCAGGTTTTAACCAGTGACTTAGCACACTAGTCTTTTGATTTACTTGTACTAGTTCAATGCCCGTGCGTTGCTACGAAAAATAAAATTGATAACGAAACATAAAGATCAAACAATAAAAAAAATTGTGCTACAAGATCCAACATCTATTTACAACAATAAAAGCATGCAACGAACAGGATACAAACTTCTGTTTATTATAACAACATCTATTTCCAACAATAAAAGCATGCAACGAACAGGATATAACACATGACTATGAGAGATATAGCTGTAGCATATATTTAGAACCTTTATATAGGAGCTAATAGGCCGCCCAAACTTCTTCAACACGGTAGGCTAGACAGAACATAAGCAAGCAAATACATGTTTTATGAAATCTCATAAAAGTTATCTGATTGAGTATGGCATAGACGCAAGTTCTGCGGTACATCACGTTGGGAGAGCGTTTACGCTTGGAGAGGCCGAACACTTTATCCTTGTAGTTGTGAGTTAAGATCATAGTTTCCACAATATTCTTTTCTCTGGACCAAAGGACAACCAGACAAATGTAATTGGCTGAGAAACAAATGGATAGCTGGCCTCGCCTGGCATTTATCGCATCAGTTACCAAATTAATGGGATGACATAAGAATATTCAATAATTATGTGACAATTCAAAGTCATGCTTCTGAGTATTTCAAAGGTGCATATTGCATCAAATGTTTTCATCTAACGACATCAGATGTGTGTGGGAATCTCAGAAATTCGCATCCAAGCAAGACTTATTGAAGGCATTAAATCCTCTACAAAACTACTGTCAAGGTCCTCCCTTTCAGTGATGTTCATACACACTCCAAGCCAAAGACAAAGCTCAAGGATACACATATTATCCAAGCAAACACTTCTTTCGTCATGTTATAGAGTAAGTTTTTGAAATTATCTTGTGGTATTCTTCACATTTCTATTATATCCATCTTTATCAGTTGACAATATTTGGAAGTTGTTAGTATTAATAATTCAATTCACAAGTTGCATGCTTTGGAAGCTACTGTTGACCCCTTAATAAGAGATTTGACCATGCAAAGTATATTAGCAGCAAAACAAGGGCATGTAATAATTAATTAACAATACAAAGTCACACTTAAAAAGTAAGTATCAAATAGAGTTCAGATATTTCTGTTTGGTAAGCAAAAAAAAAAGATAGGAAATAAAGCAAACTTATCCAAAATAACACCCCTTAGGTCATATAGATAAACCTTAATAGATGCAAAGGCATACATCCAAGTGGTATTTTGCTAAACAGGTAGATGATTTCTGTTATATGCATTTGACACAAAACTCGGAAAACATATATACATCCAGCTCAAGTAAATTGAGAATTCTGTTAAAAAATTTGGGATATACCTGTGTTTTAGAATGTAGAAGTCAAGTATTCAACAAATTCTGGATCAACAAGGACCTAAGCACCTCTTTCCCCCTAACAAAAATGCAAAGAGACATGTCAAATGACCACATTAGGAAAATATGTACTCAACTGTTATATTGATGTTGTAGGCCAATATCCAAATATAAATAGTGCTGGTCAAGTTAAAACAGGACCTAATAGAAGCGCACTGATTAGAGTTAAGCAAAGATAGTGTAGTACAAAAATCTAGTAATTTTACTTCTTCACTTATTTCCTATTCAAACATGTACAGATATTTGTACTGCTACGAAAAATAAAATTGGTAACGAAGCATAAAAGTCAAGTAATAAAAGAAAATTATGCTACAAAATCAAATATATATTTCTCCCTATTACAAAAGTTTTTATGGTTTGTCTTCCAACATGAATTAAAACGAAATATATTGTACGTAGTACATAAGGTATTCATCATATTACAACATATTTAGAGATGATATTCTTGGCATACGTCTCGGAAGATATTAAAATAATCAGTTATATTACAACACGACTTGGATATCATTTAGATCTAAACCTTGTCTATGATGTGAGTACTTTGTAAACAATGTTTTTTGTAAGGTTTCCGTGAGTTTTCTTAGACTTTCGACCCTTGTCCTTGTCCTTATCTGCGACGGCAAGTATCTTGATGTTGCTTCTAACGATGACTTGATGCTGACTAAGAATGTGTACAAAGAATGTTTTCAGGATATAAACACACCTTGATCTTTTGCAGATGTGGTCCCTATATCAGAATACAAAAAGAATACATATACAGATGTGGTAATTGAAAACACATAACACTAAAATGATCACCCCCTTCGTCAACATCACTAATTGTTTATGCAGTCAAAGAAATAAAATGCTTAATCTAAGAAAAAGTTAATGAGAAATGATCATTTATATCCCTATTGAATGACATACTACAACCACTTAATCGGTTAAAGAGTGAAAACATTGCAACAACAAAGGAATTTAGACATGTAAGATTGGTGCGCGCATAAATAGCATATATAGCCTGAGCTCTGGTGCAGCTCCACCTTGTTCTTGTGCATGATATCACCATTTGGTTGATAGATCTACAAGCACGTTGCAGTTGATATTAAAAAGAGGGAAGCACACTAATGTTTATTATACCTGGTAGTAATAAACAATACGGGGAGTATATTGCCATGCAAACTCAATCAAGTTAACAGCTACTGTATAACCCTGAAAAGATTAGCAGACAAGATGGCAGTCAAACCAAAAAACAACTAATAAGTAATAACTATTAGCAGTCACATGTAGATAAAATTGCAGCAGTTGTTTGAGAAATATATGGTGGCTCTATATTATATGAGAGTCCACTGACCAGGGATGCAGCAAATACACATCCAAATATCAAACCCAAAGCACGTACTAATCGTTTTGCCATTCGTATCCCCCTTCCTTCAACCTCACCATATTCCTGCAGAAAATACCAGAATGTGATTACGTGGCTGATCATTTCAAATAACAGTTACAGGGTGATAAATATAAAATTACTTCAGGATGATACCCATCATCAACAAGAACCGTCTCATGTGAATTTACGTGAGCACTCGGAGAAAACAATATTGGTTTATCATTAATCCAAGTACTACCTTTTGTTTTATAGCAGAATCAGGTACCAAAAGAAAATGAAATAAAATGAACTGAGTTAAAATAAGCTAAATGCATTTGCATGGTCATCATGAAAAAGAGAGAACACAAAGATAATTAAATGCATCCCACCTAACAAGTTTCTCGAGGTAGCAAGCAACAACAGTACATTACTCTACAGTAAAATGTGCAAATTATAGGCTCATGAGAAGGTAAATGGGGGTGACTGCAAATAGTCCTTTGTTGGGATTAGTCCTGCATTTACCAACTTCTGCAACACCTGTTCAGCCTTTGAAACCTTGCCATCCTTGCATAGACCATTCAGCAAGATACTACAAGTGTAAGCCCCAATCTTGACACCCTTCTTCACAGACTCCTCAAACAAGGAAAGCATAGTCTGTCAGCCACCAACTCTGGAAAGACCATCGAACAAAATGCTATATGTGAAATCATCAGGCGCCATCTTTCGTGACACCATTTCATTCAACAAGGATGTCGTCTCTCCCAACTTGCCAGCACGGCACAACCCTGACAGGAGCACATTGTATGTGATCACATTCGGCTTCAGGCCATGATGCAACATCTGATTCCGCAGCCTAAAACCAGCCGCCAGGTCCCCACCCTTGATATGCCCATCAATCATCGTATTGTACGTGATGTGATTCGGCAGCACAGTCCTCTCCATCATTTCATCAAACACCTTAACGGCGTCACCGCCCCTCCCTGCCCTCCACATCCCCAGCATGACCACATTGTACGAGAACGCGTTGGGTGGCGGCGTGCCGTCGCCATCGCAGCCCATCCGCCGGAGCATGGCAACGGCCTCGTCGAGGTCTCCCGCCACGATGCACGCCTGGATGGCCTTGTTCCACGCGAAGGTGTCAAGGTGCGCCCTGGCGGCGGCGAGGAGATGCGCGGCGCGCATCAGCGTGGCGGCTGAGGGAGAGGAGGGACTCGAGGAGGAGGTTGTAGGAGGAGAAGGATGGCAGCGGCGCGCGGGCGTCGGCGAGGAGGGATAGCAGCCGGAGCGCGCCGTCGGGGAGGCGGAGCCGTGCGGAGGAGACGACGAGCGCGGAGGCCGCGTCGCAGAGGAAGGAGGTGGGCTGCGAGTCGCCCGGGGATGCGGCGGCAGCGTAGGCCTCGAGGGCGCGACAGAGGTCGGGAAGGGAGGCGGCGGGGGCCGGGAGGAGAGGAGGGATTTCGCAAGGCGGACGGAGGCAAAGGAAACGGCCGGCGGCAAGGAAGAAAGCGAGCTCGCCGAGGGAATCTGCGGCGGCGGAGTCGGAGCAGAGGAAGCGACGCAGGAGGAGGCGAGACATTTGGGATCGGGAGGAGCGGGGGACGCTAGCGCTGGCGGAAAGGAGACGCGGGGGTGGGCTGCGGTGTGCGCGGGGTAGTTTGGGGATTATAAATTGTAGAACGTACCATGCCACCAAGTGCTGCATTATATTATTAGAGATAGTGAAAAAAAATTTAACTCGTCAGTAATCTTTCTGACATGCGACAGATTTCTGAAATGGTTTTTGGTGTATCACCAGTATTCACTCCGTTCCTTGCTGACCACATGGCCCACATGAAAGTGATGATTTGGATATGTTCTGTTGGGACTTGGGAGGAAACATAGTACCTTGGAAACCACTGCAGTGGCAGAACAACATTCAGGCAGAGCAACTCTGAAATCTTCCATTTGCAGGCTGCACCAACAGTTTTAGCAATCTTGCATTTGTAAAAAACATGTCCACCATCCTTATCCAGACGGTGGCACATAGGGCACAGGGTATCAGCATCAATGCCACGCCTACGAATGTTAGGGCACGACGATAGACTATTGTGCCCTAATCTCCATAAAAAGTGTTTAACCTTGTTCGGACACCGTAATTCCCAGATTTTGTTCCACTGGACCTCCCCTTGTATTGTCGAATCTTGCATAGTACTGCATTCACCTTCCCCTGAGACTCTCTCTTCATGCGCGGTAAAGACCTGATAAGCCGATTTGACAGTGAATATCCCTCTGTGCTCAAAGTGCCAAATTTATTTTGATGAATACATGTTGAGCTCAAAATTTATTTACGCATATGTTGCTTACGGGGCTTGTAAAGATCAGCAAGAAGAACAGTGTAAAGTCGAAAACAAAAAGGTAAAAGCAGTCTTACGGGCCGAATTCAGATGTGGCCCGCATAACATAATCTAGACGTCGGTCTATGGGCCAGACATTCGGCTCAACGCCTTCAGGCTTCAGGCCATCGAGTTAGACACACGGAAGGCTTCGTTGCTTTCCGGCCGTGGAGAATCGCGTGGCCTGGTTCAGAGGAGTTTTGAATCTGTCGGACGCATCGCGCGGGGCGGTGATGGTTACGTGCGGGGCGCGCGGCGTGGCCAGAGGCGACCGAGCTCTCGCGCCGGCGTAGGAGACGGCGCCTCGGGCCCTCGGCGTCTACACGGAGAAGATGCGATGAACTGGGAGATATGGGTACCGGAGAGAGGGAGGGCTCGGCGAAAGACGGTGAGGGGACGAGCACGGACAGAGAGGGAAAGCGGCCAGCGGCCACGGGAGCGGCTAGCGGGTGCACGCTCCGCCCATCAACTCGACCACGAGGTTTCAAATTTTGTTTTTGAATCATATCTTGAAGTGACCGAAATATAAAATTTTGGTGAATTTTCAGGAAATTCAAAAGGTAAAATTAAAATCAGGTAAATTTGAAACCAAAATTTCTAAAATTTCGGTCGAAATCACTGAAATTTCGATGAAATTTGCCCGAAATTTTAGTGATTTTCAAGCTACTCTAAAATGGTCTTTGGTGGTCATTACTTATATACCGATAGAGCATAAAGCGTAGTAGATCATTTAGGGGCCTGTTTAGGAGAGGATTGTGGCTGGACTGAAAAGCTGTTTTTGGCTTGCTGGACTAAAAAGCAGCTATAACTAGCAATTGAGTGAGGCAGCAGAGAGGAGACTGGGAGGCGGTGCGGTGGGGGAGGCCAAAGTGTGGGACGACGGGGAGGAGGCTGAAGTTGAGACGAAGGAGGCAAAACACCGAGGTCCCGACTGCAGCTTTTGGAGTGCTTTTGGCGGTGTTGTGCTTCACAGCAGCTTGTTAGCTAAGATGTTTGGGGGCATCCAGCCGACAACCAAACCTCCCAGCCCCCAAATAGGGTCTAGCTCAATCGGTAGAGAGCGTAAGGCTCTTAATTCTGATCTTGGGTTTGAACCCTACAGCTTTTGATTTTTGGCATTTTTTTTTGTCCAGCCTCAGTGGAGACAAAAATAGTGACGAAGTGAGGATTTCAAACAAGAATTGATATTACCTAAACGAAAGTGCCAAAGATAATAAAAACAATTAGAAATAATGTAAACGTGCATCACGGGGACAATTTGCACGGTAAATCAACTCATGGGATAAAGTAAACATAAATGATACGTTAAGCAAATTGAAAGTGACTTATAGGGTGTTATGAATTTTTATCAATATATCTATTATATTATTAAAGCAGATGTGAAAAGATCACTATATTCGCTTTGTTATATTATTGAAGCAAAGGCAAAAGGTGCAACCATGTTCCCTCTTATTAAAACCGAGGCAAAATGAACCACCACGTTTGTCCTCAATAGCTAAAAATTCCCACGTTAAAAAGAGAAAAAAGAGAAATAATCTAGTTGTCCATTTGGCAGGCGCCAATTATAATAGTTTAGATGAAAAAAGAGTCCACGTCTGTTACAATAAAAAAATGAAATTCAGATTAAAAATAAGAGAAAAATAATAATTTTATTTCCATACTAACTTCATAATAAAATAGAAATTTGGAATAAAAATTAAATGGAAATTACTAGTTGGATTTGTATGTAAATTCGACCTAAAACTGAAATTTATATTAAAAGTAAAATATAATTAGCAAACCTATATAGATTAAAAGAAAGAGTTCAGTATCAATTAAAATAAAACATAACTAAAATTTGAAATAAAATTATAATAAAATAAAATAATAATTTTGATATCCAAATGAATTTCAAAGCAAAATTGAAGTCGAGGAAAAAATACGAATAGTGGATGTGTACATGAATTCCAACATAGAATTGAAATTCAGAATTAAAATAAAATAAAAATTAGTAATTTGAGTTTGATACAATTTCAAAGTAAAATCCTAAATAACTATTTATCAAAATAAAACTTGAACAAAATTAGAAATTAGATTTGTATATAGATTCAAATAATTGGAATTTGAAATAGAAAACAAAAGAAAATTTACAATTTGATTTCAATATACTTACATATTAAAATTCTTAAATAAATAAAATTCAAAATAAATTAAATATAATTAGCAGATTGGTTTCCATACTAATTTCTATCTAAAATCCCCAAATAAATATAATATAGAATAAAAATTTAAAAATATTAGCAATTCAATTTGCATACAAATACCAACAAAAAATAACTAAAATTCAGGATAGAAAATAAAATAAATTTATTAATTTTATTTTGATACAAATTATGAGGTAAAATCCTAGTTAACTATAATTCAAAATAAAAATAAAAATAAAATTAGCAATTGGATTTTTATACAAATTTCAACCACAAATAATTAAAATGTGATATAAAAATAAAATAAAATTTACAAGTTCATCTCGTACAATTCTAAAGTAAAATTTCTAAACTACTAAAATTCATAATAAATTAAAAAACAGTAAAACTCTATAAAAACAATTGAGATTTGCAATAAAAAATAAAATTTATAATTACGATAGCACGAATGGTGTTGAAGGAGACCACGAAAGGGTGTAGCGCTGTCAATATGTCCAACAAGACAACCACTGCAAAGCGAAGAGCAAAGTGGTGATGTAGGTTGTTGGTCCCAATATTTCGATGAGAGCGGTAACTTCAATTGGTGGAGACAACTCTCACGATTCGGTTACCAACCGTACATGACTGATACGCCAAAAAATCACTGAATTAGCTCCGAGATTGTTATTGACCTAGATAGAAGTATGATCAACTTGATCACGAAGATCAATTCCTACAAGCAATCGAAAAACAAGTAAGAACAAAGTAAAGAGCAATCTGAAATTGCAAATATAATTGAAGGACTGATGCAGAGTTCCAAAGCACTGTATTATTGTTGATCTAGTCGAATAAGAGAATACAAAGTAGTTTTACAAAGAAAAACTACGACTAAACAAAAACCCTCCTCGCCCTAGGGCTGTGGCAAACTTATAAAGGAAGAGGAGGCAAGGGGCTAAGGCCAAATAGGGAAAACTGACAAGGAATCTTGCTACAACCGAGAAGGACTCTTTCCCTCCTTTGACTCTGACTGGATACATGGTCCTAGGCCAAAATAAGGTGGTGCGGCACCATAACCTTTAATTAAAAATAAAACTAGATGTTTGGTGGTAGCGGCCAGAGCAAATGTGGAAGTTCGGCCATCCTTCACTGTAGCATCATGGTAGCTTCAATTGAGTACAATAGCCATCATCTCCATTGTGCAATGGCCATGATTCCTAATTATAATAATATCACGTGTATCAGATAGCATCGTAGTGTTCATAAAATATGATTGCACTCTGAGAAATGAAGTTACCTAATAATTAAGTTAACGAGCATGTGCACTAGTAATTGATCCTTGTACATCTAGTTGAGGAGCAGTAGGTATGGTTGTATCAATAGAAGGGATGTCCTCATCAGGCTGTGATAGACGAGCACGTGCTCAATGAGGACGGTATTGCCGAAGTCGCTGAAGAGAAAGGCCAAAGTAAAAGGAGCCAAGGGACTTGACGTTGAGTGGTGAGTATCGATATTGTTGAAGAAGTCAGTGGCCAAATATGCTCGATGGCAGAAAAGTTTTGGTAGATAGGAGGTGAAGCTTTGCATTGAAAATAAGCTGTAAACAATATGATGACATCAGATAGCTAGAAGATGAGCACATAAAATAGCATGCATATATGCAAACAGAAATACTAGCATACTAAAGTAGAGGAGCAAAAAACTCGGAGTAGAGATGGTGATGAGAACATCCCAACCATCGATACGACCGCTACCCTTTCTCTCATGGCGACACCTTCGTCCCCGACCTTCGGTGTTTCGGCCGCTACTTCGTCTACGTCACATGGAGGGCTTAATCCAGAAGCACGGCCTTTCCATCCACCTTTGTTGGACCAGCACATCAAGACCACTCACCAAGGACAGCCCACATGCCAAGGAAGACCCACGTTGAAGCTCAATTCATCGCCGAGTCTGGTTCGGCCATCCAGCAGCATGTCAACTCACTACTAGATTTCCAACTTTTACCGAATGGAAAAATATGTCGGCCATTGCAAAATACCGTAGGCCATATATATGGCCGAGCGTAAACCGTCGGTAACTTCCCCTTGGCTACTCATGGTCGGCCATTCGTGGGATTCCTGATGATACCCTCGGTTATTAGTTTAATGAGGGTTTTCATAGTACTCGGTAAATACATGGGTGAGAGGTTTTTTCTTCCTGACGGGGTATAGAAACCCCCAGTAATTTCTCACAACTGTATGTGAAATTTTTTGTGTAAAAAATGTAAAAATAATTTCAAATCTAGGGACTAACCTCACACAACTTGTTTGCACCACAATCCCTTAAGTCGAACATTTTTTATCTTCAAATTAGAAATACGTGATACCTAGGATTCGAACTCACAACCTCCTAAACACAACCTCTCTCTCCTAACCAACTCACCTCAACTGTCTTCTTGCTAGAAGTACGATAAATACTTCTTTTAACTCTTGTTCTCATGATACTTTATCAATTATTTAGTCAAATATATGACTTATGGAAAAGTTGTCAACTATAAAGTTGTAGATTTCAATGAGAGCTACATTTTTCATATATACATCACCTTCATCCAGCCTCGTATGAATTTTGCAATAGCCCAGTATTTGATTTGTACCCTTGCTAAAAGTTGTACCCCGTCGGCAAATTATTGCAATAACCGAGTGTTATCTTTACACACACTAAATGTATTTTCCACTCTGTGATTGTTTGTAATGGCCGACGGTTAGCATTGCACTCACAGTAATTGTTGTACCCTCTCGGTGATTTCATACTATAACTGAGGGTTTTCCACCAACTGTCAGTTTGTGGTAAGCCCCATCGGTAAATCTTCTAATAGTCGTCCGTTTTTGTTCTACCGTCGGAAAAAAGATGCACCGTTGGCCACCTTATTTTTTCCCGATGGCCCGTAGGCCATTACATTTCACACTAGGTAAAAGTTAGATTTCTAGTAGTGAACTTCAAACCGACGTATCTCGTGCTCCCGAATACGACCACTCGTTTGAAAGCTTAGGAGACAAGCTTTCTAATGGGCCTGGTCCCATGGCCAAATTTCTCCAAGAGTGACAGGAAATCACAGAAAATTATCACGGACCAGAACTTCAGGGTGCTGCGCCACCTTTCTTTTGGGCCCAAGGCCCATGTATCCTTAGGGTTTGGTGGTGCTGGCCGCCACCCTTAGTTTGGGCATCTCAATGGCCGCCGGTGCCCCTCTATATATGGTCGCCACCTCCATACATTGTTCTTTAGGTTTTGTTGTGCGTGGTAGACCCCCTTGTGTGTTTCTTCTCGTCTTGTGTGTGTCGATTAGACTATCCAACACGAGAAACAGAGCCTCACATTTGTTTATGACTTTTGGTTAATCCAAGTTTCAGTTTGCTTCTCACTTGTTCTTGCATGTTTCTCGATTGCTAGTAGGAATAAGGATCTATCACATTTGGACGTGGTTGATCGACTTGAGTTGGTGGTGGTGCGATTGTTGATCCCCTTCCTCACTAGTTGGAAGCCAAGATCACAAGTTCATCAACTCCCAAATCGACGTATTATTTTCATCAGAAGATCGGGCATCCCCGTGTGCGCATTAGATGGTGCAACCGTAGGGAATAGGCTCAGTGCCACTAGAGAGAGCATGACAGATGTCCCCAGCAGGGATCGGCGATGATTGCACGTAGAGCGCATTTGATGTTGCAACAGCTAGAATTAAGCAATAATTAGATAGAAGTAGAATATAACTATATGGCAGAGTATTGGATTGGAAAGAGTACAACTAAGAGGTGTCAATTGTAGCAGCGACAAGAGATAGAAGACACATGGTTTGGTGTGACAGCCAACGTGTGAGGGAATATAAATTCATAGCAGGTCGCCCAGGGTACAGTAGTGTATGTGTGAGTAAGGTAATCTAATGCTATATAAATTAATAAGACAATTTATTGCACATGTATATAATCAAAATGTTGCTTTAAAAAATAAATAGAGGTACATGTGCATGGCATATATTTTGAAAAAGAGTAACTAATGGATGAAGAATAGAGGCAAGCATCGACGTGATCCATGTATAATGAAGAGAGCTTATATTTCTAAGAACCCCAACAACTTAGTGTACTAAATGATTTTCTTATATCGAAGCAAACTACAATTGCATTTCTTAAGTTGTATTTTCCTTCTGCTTCTTGTTGTTATTTTTTAATGTTTATGATATCTTGAAAATCCTAAATAGCTTACAATATATGTAACTATATTCTCAAACATCTAAGCTATATCATTTCATACTAGAAATTTTAAGATAAGTTAAGTTGTGCAAATATACAGGCCACCCTACTAGTTATCGCGTAATCACGCCAATCAAATATTTTTTTGTTATCTATCGAGTATAACTTGCACACCAAGTCCAATCGTTTATCGGTCCTTGAGAGCCAGACTCAAAAATCTACTCCGTAGTAAGGTTTCCGATCTAGTCACTTGTTGGCTGTTCCTTTCAAGGGATTACGCCCGTGTAAAATGGTGGATTAGTGAGCTAGTAGCTCAAACGGAGAAGCTACATGCATGTAGACATTTCTTGACAAGCTGTTACTATCACGGCAATGTCGATGCATGGACGTTGGTTTTTCACTGTTGCTGGCGATAAGCACGATCGCAAGAATCTACCTCTGATTGCTTCAAAAATCTCTAAAGCAGTAATTTCCATGCATCGATCAATCGATTCTAGCCTTGACCATATCCATGTTGCTGCCTTTCAAATATAAATACAAGAATTATTCACTTGAGAAAATATTGATTGGTTTCAAAATAAGAAGTGATGATTATTCTAGCTCCTTTGTTTCGTTTTTCTCAAATCTAGTCCCCTCTCACCGAAATTTGCAAAGCCCCCTCTGTCGTGCTCCCGCCCCCTTGCTTCGTTTTTCTCAAATCTAGTCCTCTTTGATCAGAATTTGCAAAGCCCCCTCGCGTGTGCTGGCGCTCCTTGGGCGGAGCTGGTGCTCACGACCGAGAGGGTGAGAGCGGTGGCAGCGGAGAGCCTGTATTGCAGCTGCAACAATGCGTGGGAAGTGGCCTGTCACGGTCGGCGAGTGCGGGAACACGATGGAGAGGACTAAATTTGCAAATTCGGATAAAAAGCGGCTAGATTCGAGAAAAGTGAAATAAAAAAAGCTAAAAAATACCACTTCTCAAAATAACAATTTTGCACGATTTCCCTGCCAGGTTGTGCTCATTCCCGTGCAGGTATTTAGGCCTCCCCCTCCGCCCCACCCGGCTTAAAAGGTTGGATTTACAACCGCTTATTGACAAGGCACATGGCCGTCTGGCAGGTTGGAAAGGGAGGTTGTTGTCCAGGGCAGGTCGGCTGATTCTAATAAACTCGGTTCTCACCTCGCTGGCGGTATACCATCTAACGGTCTTCCCTTTCGGTGCTTGGATCATTAAAAGTCTGGACAAGCTGCGTCGCAGTTTCTTGTGGAAAGGCGACCAGGAGAGCAATGGGGGGCACTGTCTGGTTAATTGGAAAAGGGTTTGCCGCCCAAAAAATCTAGGAGGATTGGGCATAAAAGACATTGACAGTTTTGGGCGTGCTCTTCGGTTTCGATGGCTATGGCTTGCGTCGAAAGGCCATTGCAAACCGTGGTCCGGATCCGCGCTTCCGTGTGACGCAACAGATCGTGCCTTGTTTAATGCAGGTACCAACATTGCTATAGGGGACGGCGCAACTGTCAATTTTTGGGAATCTAAATGGCTTCAGGGACGATCGCCAGCGGACATAGCACCATCATGTTACAGATTAGCCAGGAGAAGGTCGGGGACGGTGAAGGAGTTGATATCGCACGCCGCTTGGATCCGCCCTTTGCGCCGGATCACAAGTGCGACGCAGTCTGTGAGTTCTTCACGCTTTGGCTCGCTCTTGGCAGAGTGCATTCTGACGCCGCCGTGATTGCATCACTTGGAAATGGTCGCCAACAAGGGAGTATTCCGCAGGTTCGGCTTACAAGGCGCAATTCGTCGGATCCACCGCGGAGCACTCTTACAGGATGATTTGGCAGGCTTCGGCGGAAGGAAAATGCAGGTTTTTTGCGTGGCTCTTTGTGCAGATAGATTCTCACCGCGACAAAGCTCGCGAGGAGGGGGTGGCCGCATTTCACCGTTTGCGTTCTTTGCGGCACAGTCCCGGAAACTTCCAACTATTTGCTGTTGCTCTGTTCATTCGCGAGACAGGTATGGCGGGCGGTGCTAACGCACATTCACGCAGGGCTGGCTGTGCGGGCGCCGTCGGATCAGTCAGATAACGTTACTTGGTGGACAAGCACTCGGCGACAAATTCCACGACACAGGCGGAAGAACTTTGATGGGGCGGTTGCTTATAGCCTATGGAACATTTGGAAAGAGAGAAATAACAGGATTTTTGAGAATTCCTACAGAACGGTGCAACAAATGGCCGATGCCGTCGCTCATGACATTCGCAGTCGTCAGATGGCTTTCGGGATGACCTAGTGCCTCCTAGGGATTTCTATTTCTGTTTAGGTGTTCCTTGTTTGCGCCCCCGGGTTTTGTAGGGGGATTGTATCTTTCTCTCCCTCCCTTCCTTACTTCTGTTCGGAACGCTCCCTTCACACTGTTATGCTGTGTTTTTTCCTATCTTAATGTATTTGGTAGAGCTCCTGCCTTCTCTTCAAAAAAAAATATATATATTTTGATGTGTCCAATTCTAGTGAGACATTCGCGAACTTCAATCTCAATTGTTCTCAGGTGAATCGAACGGCTTATGTTCTCTGAATGGCACGACGCAGTAGTGCCTACATATTTGAGAAAGGTATCCTATTTTCGTTAACCATTTGAAGGTGGAAAGAGATCCTCTGCCGTTATAATCTCTGCCGTACGGTCACTGCCGCGTGGGCCCTATGCGACGCGAGGCCCACGCGGCAGTGACTGTACGGCAGAGACGGCGACGGCAGAGGATCCGCGTCCTTTGAAGGTACATTCGATAGAGACAGTTGCATCAATATACAAGGCATGGAAAAGAGATTCAGCCAAGGATTGAAATCTCGATATCACTCTAAATACCGTCTATAACCAGAGAACAAAATCTCAGTGAGATCTCAACATTTCAAACAAATTCTGGCCAAAATACAAAAATAGAATTTAAATTTCGGTTTTTTTGCCACTGGATAGCCGAGATCTCGGCCATCTCGGCCGGTTTTGCCGAGATCTCATCATAATTGGGCGGGGTGTAATCCAGTCAAAACGAAGTCAAAAAATTTTAAATTTTTTTAAAGAATCCTGACACATTAATGATGTTGCTATAAAAATTTGAAGAAAAAAAATTATAAAGCCTGTGGAATTTTTAAAAATTCAAATATTACTACTGTCCTGATAAAACGCTGACTCGTAAGATTGAACTGAATGAAACATGAAACAAACCACGTTAGAAAATTTTTAAATTTTTTGTGAATTGTTGTGATACATCACTAATGTTATCATAAAATTTTCGGATGATGATCAAGCTTCATGAATTTTTAAAAATTTGTACAGTGCTACTGTACTGATAAAATCTTTACCAGCAAATTTCAACTAAATGAAAAATAGAACAAACCACGTTAGAAAATTTTGAAAATTTTTGTAGATGGTCCTGATTTATCATTAATGTTTCTATAAAATTTTTATCTGATGACCAAGCTTTAAGAAGTTTCAAAAATTTTAAAAGTTCTACGTCTTCATAAAAGCCTGATGATCAATACATAGATTTGCTTTAACAACAAAAAATGTTTAAAATTTTTGAAAATTTTGCATAAGGGTTATAAGGAAATTATTAAGATCTCATAAAAATTTTGAATCATGTTCACACTCCAATGAATTTATAAAATTCTTACAAGTACAGTATACCATTTGTGTTCTTTCTGTTTTTGATTTTTGAAATCTAACAAATGAAATTCAATACATACATAGATTTGATTGAGCAAACAAAAAATTTTAAATTTTTTAAAATTTTACATAATGTTACTGAATTAATTATTAATCTCTCATAAAAATTTTGGATCATCATAACATACGATAGAATTTATAAAATTCGACAATATTATCGTCCCAATTATGTTTATTCTATTTTTGATTTTTTTAAAGATAACAAATGAAGTTAAATTATTTGAAAAAATTTTATGTATGATCCTACACTTCTTAGGACAATACCATAAATTTTTCATGTCAGGATAAAGTATTTATAATTTTATAAAAATTTGACAGTGTTTCTGCAATTTTTAAAAAATATCTCAAAAAATGGTTTTTCGATAAATTATCATGGAAGATCGCTTTTTCCAGGATAATTGACCTAAATCTGGTCAAATCCTGGTATTAAACTTTGAATTCTGGGCTCAAATCCTGAGAACCGAGCGGTTTGGGCCAAATCTCGCTGAAAAAATGAGATTATTGTAGCAAAACGATTTTTTTTTATTTTTGAATTTGGCCTGCAATCAAAATTTCGTCCAGCTCCAGAGAACAAGATCTCAGCAAGATCTCGTGAAATCTCACCAAAATTTCTAACCTTGGATCCAGTAGTCTTTCTCTGACCACAAGTTTGGCAATTGCAGAGGGTCTAAAGTAGCTAGCAAGATATCTACCGGTTTCTACTGTAGGTATACTGTAGCAAACAGTACACCTTAGCATCTTTATCTGATTTGAACTTTTCGTCGCTTTGATCCAACGATCCGAATGGATAAAGACCGTTTAAGTTAAGCACACTTGAAAACCAATATGATACCTATCCTGAAGACACGCAACAAGAGGCTTCAGAAGAAGCTACGCAACAAATATTTTGTTTCTAAGGAAATGCAACAAAATGATTTGTTCCTATAAAGCCTCTCACGGTCTCATCCTCGGATGGTACTCTACTAGCATGTATAGCGTGCTACGTCGCGTCGCGTAAATTCTAGTCCGGTTTTTTTTAGAAAAAATCTGATAAATTTTATCGAATTTTCGATTTCCGTAATTTTTAAATAAAATAGGTCGGTAGGACCCGCTGGCGAATCCACGGGCTACTACAAACCTTCGATGAATCCACGATTCCACGTTTAATCTACGGGTTACTATAAACCTTCGGTGAATCTGTGTTTTTTTTAGAAAACCGTGGTTGTTTTTTTTACGTATTTCGAGATATTCGATCATTTTTTCGTTTTTTGTGTTTGTTAAAAAAAATGGGTCGTTAGGACCCGCCGGCGAATCTATAGGTCGCTATAAATCTTCGGACGAATCTAAATTTTTTTATAAAAAAAACCGCGGTTATGACTCGTTGGTAAATCCATAAGTTGCTATAAACCTTCGACGAATCTGTGTTTTTTTGTCGATGTGTGTTTCTTTTAGAAAATTGCGGTTGGATCTGTGCCTTTTTGTTTTTTTAAAAGAAAAGTGCGGCCGTTTTTTTTATGTATTTCCTTTTTTAAAAGGTTGCTCGGACCCGTGGGCGAATCCATGAACCGCTATAAACCTTCGACGAATCTGGTTTTTTCGTTTTTTGTGTTTGTTAAAAAAAATGGGTCGTTAGGACCCACCAGCGAATCTATGGGTCGCTATAAATCTTCGGCCGAATCTACATTTTTTTTTAAAAAAAACCCGTGGTTATGACCCGTTGGCAAATCCATAAGTTGCTATAAACCTTCGACGAATCTGTGTTTTTTTGGTGACGAAAACATTTTTTTCGGGTTTTTTGGGTGACGAAAACATTTTTTCCGGGTTTTTTTGGTGGCGAAAACATTTTTTCCGGGAAAAACGGAGAAAGGACCCGAACGTAAGAACCAGAGACCTGGTTGTTAATTTTTTGGACCTGTTTGCTATCTTGAAAAATTAGAAAAGGGTTTGTTCGCGATTTGAAATTAACGGAAGGTTTTCCGTAAAATACCGTGCCAGGGACCCAAACGCGAAGAAAAAAAATATATCTTTGTCTCACAAAATATCGCGAAGGATCTATTTTTAATCCGGAAGGACCTATCCGTAATTCAAAGAAATGGAGGGGCTGTTTTGCAAAATGACCTCAGTGGACACGTGGGCCGGCTGGCTCTTCGGCAATCTTTAGCGCTATAAAGGATGGAATCATTCGACGGTGGCGATTGCGACAGTCAGTTAGAGCACTAGAGTTGTAAACTATTTATAGCAATAAATAGTTATCGTTTTGGACATAGTTATAATTAAATTTTTAAAACTTTGATTGTTAATATTTTTAAATATTTAAATTGGATACATGGAAATCATACCTGCAGATTGTCTCGAAAAGTATTTTAGTAATATTATAATTTTATTAGGTTTTATAAGTATATTATAATAGAAGTTAGTAAGCAAAACTATATTTTGAAAACCGTGTCAATATTCAAGACTACCTATGATCGTAGGAAGTACACTAGGAAATCAGGAAATGTTGCTGGAAACTTAGGCCCCGTTCAATTCAGTTTATGAACAGCTTCTGCTTAAAACAAAAGTGGATTGTTTGCCGAACGGTAGGATTCTGGACAGTTTCTTCTACAATTAGAATTAACCTTACAATATAAAATCAGAAGCGGACTGATGGCCGATTCTCGTGGAGAATCATCACTTCAGGCAAAGCCCGTGTGAGGAGGTCGGCACGCTCGAGCCCATCGCCCCTCCGGCCACCGCCACGAGTCATCCGCCCGTCGGCTCCTTCGCCCGCTGGCTCCTCCGCCCGAGCTCCTCTGCCCGTCGCTCCTTCGCCTGCTGCTCGACCCGAGGCCCCTCCGCCCGCAACGCGTGGCTCCGGTGCCCCTCCGCCGTTGGCCCCAAGCCATCGGTCACCCTCCTACACCTCTGCCCGAAGTCGTCCTCCGTCGCCAACCCATCAACAGTCAAATTCTCGGATGGACTGCCGAACGATCAGATTCTCCAGCCAGCAGATTCTTCAGACAGCCACTTCTTCAGACAGTTAGCGATAATTTATAATCTATACAATTAGAAGCTATCGCAAACTAGGCCTTAGTTACGATTATAGAATCTAGATATTGCTTTGAGAGGTGGCTGTAATGTCCACTTCTACGGTTCAAGTCGAGCTTTCCTTCTGTCGTCCGCAGACTACAGCGCAGGGGTTTTGCAGAGTTTTCATAGCATTGCATGGTTCGATATTTTTACTTGCAAGCTTGGACAACATGAGAACAGAGATGACGCTGTCCTCGGCATGGAATTGCATCGAACAGATCGTGCGTGAAATGTCGAAGAATCCAACGGGAGGTACACGTTCGCTTTTAGCACCTACCGCTAAATTTTGTGAGGAGAAAGCAGATTAGGGCGTATTTCATTTAAAACTAACTTTATTATAACTAATCTTAGTTTAGTAGAGTTCACTATATTTCTTATGGCAACAAAATTCAGCATTACAAATATAACAAAATTTGACAAACAACAGATCTATGACGCGTGAGATATGTGGTTAAGAAAGTATAGTAAATCATAGTTACGATAGCAAATTAAATATTTGTCTAAGAATTTATAATATAACTAAATTTAGGTGTGACAAATTTTGCTTTAAACTAAACTGACACTTCGCTTTTAGAGACGAGCGGGTAGCGATTGACTCCATGGTTCTATCGTCATCTTTCCTCCCTCTTCGGTCTAGATAACGGATAGATTTCCTGTGTAGTCTCTGTAGAGATTGCAACTCAAGCATTATTCGTATGTCAAGAACTCTTATCAAGCAAACAACCATCCGTATCTTTCAACAGTATGTACTATAGTATTTTCTCTACCATATCCGCTACAATAAAAAATAGCACCGGATAAACACTGCTGGTCGGTTGCCTTCTCTCTCAACTAACAGTGAAAGTAGTTTTCTAAAAAAAAAAAAAGAATGCAAGTAGTAGTACTTTTGCGTACTACTTCTAAATAGTTAATGTTACATCGACACGGTCATTAAAATCATAATTTTGACTACTATTTGTTACTTTAATATATTTACAAAATCTAATAAAATTACAATATTATATAATTACTTTAATACAAATCTACCATATAATTTTTATATATCTAATTTAAATATTTAAAAAATATTAACATTTGAAATTTAAAAATTTGCTTCACCCATAAAGCAATAATTATTTATGACATGAGGAGTACTTACTTAAAGAGCAGCTTTTGATGTCGTCATCTCATATGTCACATTTGGCTGGAGAGGGGCCGATCTTTTGTGGCCGGTGTTTTCATTGCACTGCATTGTGTGTGATATTTTTAGTTCGAACATGAGAACAGAGCTGATGATGCCCTGGGGCAAGGATAGGAACACGGAACAGATTGTGCGTGAAATGTATATTCCAACGGGGGGCTGCGAATGCAATTGTGGAGATCAACGGCAAAGTCGATAAGACGTATTTTTTTTAAAAGTATCTTGTTTATAAATATACGATGTATTTTATATTTCAATAGAAAATTAGTTGATGTTCGATATATAACTATGATAAATATTCATCTTTCTGCACATCACCTATTCATAGACTGCCCCTAAGTTCGAAGGCTGTGGGAACTAATCGCTGCATGGGCTCGATTGCTATCTATATCGCCGGACCGGTGGGATCCGGGCATGGCCTTAAACCTGCAAGATTGGAGTCTTCACCTCGTAAACGGACATCCAAGGTTTCGAAAAGGACTAAAGTCGCTGATCATCCTAACTTGCTAGCAATGGTGGAAAGAACGAAATAGCAGAATTTTTCGAAGCAAAGAGAAAGCCATTGAGGAGATCGCACAGTCCATCAAAGAAGACGCCAGAATCTGGATTGTTGCGGGAGCAGAGCACTTAAAAAAGCTTATCGACTGACTACCTTGATTTCTTTGATTTCATTTCTTTTCTTCTTCTTAATCCTTTCTCTTGTTCCTCGAGGTGACCCGTGGTTACCTATCCGGTGCAGTATCCTGCACCTTATACTATCCGGCTTTTCCTTTCTAATATAACTCGCAGCTACGTTGTACTTTCAAAAAAAATATTCATCTTTACTACATGTTCTCTATGTGTATACATTGATATGGTTTCTAGTGATAATAATTAAGAATAATCTAGTCATTTTTAATATCTTCTTGCCTATGTGCCGAGAAGAAATACATTTTATAAATCAAATAATCATGTGTACACGTTGGCTTTTAGTACCTACCACTAAATTTTGTGGTGGGAAGGAGATTTAGGGTCTGTTTGGTTTGAAAATAATTATATTATAACTAATCTTAATTAAATGTGGTTTGATATACTTTTTATGGTAATGAAATTTAGCGTTATAAATATAGCAGAGTTTGAAAGAAAAAAGAGTGTACCACGTGAAGCATATGGCTATGAAAGTTTGACGAGCCACACTTATGATAACAAATCAAATACTTATCTAAAAATCTATAATATAATTAAATTTAGATATAATAAAATTAGCTTCAAACTAAGGCGCCCGCTGTTAGAGATGAGAACGAGAGAATAGCGAGGAAGCGTCTGACTCCGTCTCCGTGGTTCCATCACCATCTTTCCTCCCTCTTTGGTATCTGGATATAATACCTACCAGGCTACCACGCAGCGGCTGCCTTCTCTTAACAGAATGACTTAGTGTTTGGACGTCCAATTTTTTTAGACGCGTTGCAATATTTTTTTTATACGTGAAACATTTTTGTTTGACAATAATAGAAATGAGGACGCGAAAGACATGTTATACATATGGGAAAAAAATATTACACGTATTAAAAAATATTACACGTGTTAAGAAAATATTGTAAGAAACGTTCAATCATGATCAAATGTCCGGTTGCTAATGTCCACCCTCTCTTAAGTTTCTCTTTTTTTTAAAAAAAAAGAGAATGGAAGTAGTAGTTGTGTGTACTACTAGAAGAGCAGCTTTTGATGTCGTCATCCAATATCACATTTTGCTGGAGCGGCGCCGATCTTTTGTGGCCAATGTGGTTGTTGTCGGCTCCACTTGTACCCCACACAGTGGCGTATGCACCAGGGGCTAAGGTGGCTGAGCCCCACCCCCCCCCCTCCCTTTCCCTCCCCTCTAAGTTAGAAAAATTTAAGAAAAATTCGTCTACAAATTTAGAGAAACTACCGAGTTAAACAATTGGTTCAGTAAATTTTCGATAGAGTTTTTGATATGCATTACTTGTCTAGACTCAAGAGATTCATTTGCAAATTTTGAACATGGTAGGTTTTTTCGGCTTTCAGAGATTTATTCAAATGATTTTTGATCATATGATCGTGTGATTTTGGAAGCACAACTTGACTTATTCATTGATGACTTGAGAAGAAAAGAATTTTCAAATTGTGATGATCTTGTTAGTCTCGCGGTGATGATGGTTGAAGCAAAAAAGCATGTTGTTTACCCATTAGTCTATAGGCTTATTGAATTAGTATTAGTTTTACTGTAGTACAATTTAGCTTGAAAGGGCTTTCTCGAATGAAAATTATCAAGACAGATTTATGTAATAAGATAAGTGATGACCGGTTAAATGATCTCATGGTATACTACATCGAATCTAGACATATTTTCCAAGATAGACATGGAAGATATTTTGTAACGTTTTCAAAACATAAAAACCCGTAAATATCAACTATCAACTCTTAAGAAGCAATGATCGGTACGGTTTTTTTCTTTATAATGTTACGTATTTATATTATATGCGACTGTTAGATAAGTATTGGTATTTTTATATTATATATATCATTCTGTCATATTCTATGTTCTGAAAAAATACTATATATATTAATATATTAGTTTAGAGATCTCAATTTTAGCCCCCTCCTTTCTAAGTTTCTGGATACGCCACTGACCCCACACACAAACACTGTAACACAAAAACGTATGCGGTATGCCCACTCGCTGTCCAAAGGTTTTTAACTTGCGATTTTTTTTACTCTAGTGGCCACCTGGCCGTATTTTTCCCCGAAAATAGTCTCGTGGTGAGGAATTTGTGATCTAGCCTTATACGCGCTAAATTCAGTGTCCAGCGAGCGCTGTTTATTTATTTTCAATTTTTCTGCTATAGAACCAGTGGTCAGCGAGCGCAGCTTAATTTTTTATTTTTTCCTAAAAATTTTCAACCAATCGACACAGCTTGATTTTTTTCCCCTATGCGCAGCAAATTTTAGCAGCGAGGTACTGCATGATTTATTTTATTTTCAGCGGACTCCGCCTGCTTGATATTTTTATATATTTTTTTATTTTCTTTTACCTTCATTAGCTATGAGTAGAAGCCGGGCCTTATTAGCCTTCACTAGCAATAATAGCGGGCTACGCTGCGCCGTTCTGTAAAGTCGATAGGACCCATCGGCGAACCCATGGGCTGCTATAAACCTTCGATGAAATCTGTGTTTTTTTTAGAAAACGGAAAATTTGGTCGAATTTTCGATCTTCGTATTTTTTAAATAAAATGGTTCGGTAGGACCCATTGGCGAATCCATGAGCTGTTATAAACCTTCGACGAATCCGCGTTTTTTTTAGAAAACCACGGCTGGGACCCGTCGGCTAATCGATAAGTTGCTATAAACCTTCGACGAATCTATATTTTTTTGTGACGAAAACATTTTTTTCAATTTTTTTGGTGACGAAAACATTTTTTCCGGGAAAAACGGAGAAAGGACCTAGATGGACCCGTCGGCAAATCGATAAGTTGCTATAAACTTTCGACGAATATGTGTTTTTTTTGTGACAACAACATTTTTTACGGGTTTTTTTGGTCATTCGACGAATCTGTGTTTTTTTTGTGACGAAAACATTTTTCTGGGTTTTTTTGGTGACGAAAACATTTTTTCGGAAAAAACGGAGAAAGGACCCAAACGGACCCGTCGGCAAATCGATAAGTTGCTATAAACCTTCGACGAATCTGTGTTTTTTTGTGACGAAAATATTTTTTCCGGGTTTTTTTGGTCCTTCGACGAATCTGTGTTTTTTTGGTGACGAAAACATTTTTTCCGGGTTTTTTTGGTGACGAAAATATTTTTTCCAGGAAAAACGGAGAAAGGACCTAGACGGACCCGTCGGCAAACCGATAAGTTGCTATAAACCTTCAACGAATCTGTGTTTTTTTTTGTGACGAAAACATTTTTCCGGGTTTTTTTTGTGATGAAAACATTTTTCCAGGAAAAACGGAGAAATGACCTAGACGTAAGAAGCAGTGGCCTGTTTGTTATTTTTTTGGACCTGTTCGTTATCCTGAAAAATTAGAAAAGGGCTTGTTCGCGATTTGAACTTAACGGGAGGTTTTTCCGTAAAATACCGCACTGGGGACCCAAACGCGATGAAAAAAATTATCTTCGTCTCAGAAAAAATCGTGAAGGACCTATTTGTAATCCGGAAGGACCTATCTGTAATTCGAAGAAATGGAAGGGTTGTTTTGAAAAAATGGCTTAGGGGACACGTGGATATGGTGAGCTCTCCGTGATCCCTTGCTATAATGGGTGCAACCATTAGTCTGCCCTCAGGAAGCTTGCTAGAATAATGGTGAAAATATCAAGCGGACGGGGCCTGCTGAAAATAAAAAGTGAAAATAAAGAAATCAAGTGGTATCTGGCCGCTGAAAATAAAAAAAATTCAAGCGCTGTCGAACTGCTGAAAATTCCCGAGAAAAAATAAAAAAAATTAAACTTCGCTCGCCGACCGTTGGTTCCATCGAAAAAATTGAAAAAAAGAAATAGCGCTCACCGGCCACTGAATTTTGCGCGTACGGCGCTAGATCCGCAAATTCCTCGCCACCGGAGCCATTTTTAGGAAAACATATAGCCACGAGGCCATTATAGTAAAAAATTCAACTCTTGCGACGGGCAAAGCCCTCTACTCGCCGAGGTACTGATGCCCTGATTGAGAGGGCTTTAAAGCCAGCTTCAGCAAATAAAAAATCAATAAGGCTTTTTAATTAGCTTAGCTTTTAAATAGTTTTTAGTATAAACTAGAAGTCATATATAACTAGTAAAAATCAAAATCTGAATGTTAGGCTGAACTTTTTTTATAGCTTATTGGTGAGAAAAAATAGCTATTTGTTAAATAGTTTCGTATAAAAAAAAACTACAGCCACTTTTCAGTTTAGAAAACATAAAAACAGCTTCTTAGGAAAAGTTACAACCCTCCCAAACAGATCCTAAATAGCAGGTAATGGGCAAAAGGACTCGTGGTGGATAAGCTTCAGTGCAACAAATATCAGATAGCAGACGACGCTACGGACACTATATTTCTATATCAAAATCTTTAAATTATTTGTAGTTTTGAGTTATGTGTGTATATATATATGAAACCATGTTAGTATCAAAATAATACCCCTTGTGGTCACAAGTAGTTGTCATGTCGGATATAGATAAAGTCAAATTTATGAAACTTTGATCATCAATATTTTCAAAAATATTTAAATTTGATACGTTAAATCATATGTATAGATTTGTTTAAAAAGTACTTTCAAAATAATATAATTGACGAATACCCACACCAGGGGTACCCCACAGCAAAGTATACATCTATTTCAAGATCGACTATCTCTCAGTCGTTCGCACGTGGCGTCAAGACTGGAGGCGATGCAGAGCGCTGGAGTGGGTATTACCAAAGTCCCTGCCCCTCACAGATGGGATTATCCCTAAATATCGGCTGGAACACCAGACGATCCGATTTGAGCCCA
Source organism: Guadua angustifolia (assembly GCA_036346375.1). Lineage (NCBI taxonomy): Eukaryota > Viridiplantae > Streptophyta > Magnoliopsida > Poales > Poaceae > Guadua > Guadua angustifolia. Next base: position 79,066,462 of record CM070504.1, on the reverse strand, counting down.
GCTCTAGGCCCAGCGGGGGGCCATGGAAGACCCTCAGCCTCGTTCAAGCCCACCAGGGGCGGTCCAACCTGGCCTCGGGTTGACGCCTCACAGTTCGACCAGCACGGGTCTGACGCTTCGCAGTTCGACTTAGCCTCAGGTCGGATCCCGGACGAGCCCCGGCTCAACCACCTTCGCCACGTCGCGGCCGACTGATTGGCCGCTTTGCCCATGGATGACACCGTCTTTCAGGCAGAGGGCACCATCCCAAGGTAGCCAGAGAGCCGCCTTAGTCAAAGCATCGGTCGCTTCACCCCATCAGGCACAGCGGAGAGACGCGCCCTCTCCCGAGGCGGCTTCGAGGCTCATCATGACGATGTCAGCGTCTGACAAGCGTGCGGAGGGCAGGTGTGCACCTTCCCAACGGAATACTGTCCGTTGTGTCTACCAACTCGGCATGGGGCAACAGGGACCTGTCAACCATCAAGACCGAAGACCAGAATTCCCATGGCGCACGTACTCTACCTTTTTTCCTCTAAACTCCCATGTAACCTGCCCCCCTTCGCCTATATAAAGGGAGGCAGGAACCTCAGGGAAGGGAGATCGGACGTTCGCGTCCTCATTCAGATTCGACGGTTTCGCACCCACATCCGAGCCATCCGACCCACGCAAACACATCTGACCTCCTCCACTCGGACCAACGCTAAGGGCCTGTCCTTAGCCCCTGTTTGTAATCCCGTGTAGTCCACTACACCTCGAGCAATACAAAACCACCACACGAATCGACGAGGGATATTCGCCCAACCAAGATACATCTTGGGCTCCCTTCGTCTAACCATTCAAGGAGAGGGAGCGCGTGGCCCTATACTTACAAAATTACTTGCCGGTTGCACGAAACACCAACAGTTGGCGCGCCAGGTAGGGGACTTCGCGCACCATCATCTTCGTCTCCGAACTCCCAGTCACCTCCTTGATGGCCTTCTTCACCCGCGACGGCGCGTCTCCGACGGGGAACTGGATCCGCTTCGGCTCCCTCAACTTCATCGCCGCTCCGGCGGGGGAGCTCGTGCTCGTCCCCGCCACTTCCCAGGTCCAGGCCCTCGCTAGGAGCCTGGACTCCATCACCGACGCCTCCGGCGACCTCCGGCTTGAGACCCCCGCACGGACCTCGACGCTGGAGCCCGTCCGGCGCCACGCCGCTCCTGGTGGTGACATGCGGAAGCCCCTACAGCACTGAGCTTCCCGCTAACTGCGCATCGGTGGCGATGGGCTAGCGCGCCAACCTCCGTCCACGAGCTGTTGGAGGATCCCTCCAAAAACGACTCCAGCTCCGGCATGGAGCACACTACGGACGGCTTGTACTCTCGTGAGTGCAACATGGCGGGCGTGGGCGGTTCGGCTGCGACCCCCGTGAGTCCAGGAAACGCCGCCCAGCGCGCCAAGGCACAAGAGGCGGAGCTGGGCCTCCGGGCTCGCCGCGCTAAGCTTCAGCAATAGCGCGAGCGGTTGGAGGCTCGGAAGACCCGTGCTGGACAAACTCCCGGCCGATCTGGAGCGGCGCCAGCCCGAGCCCTTGGCGGTCTCATACCAAGGCCAGAAGGCGACGAGACCGCCAGTCCAAATCGATTGACACGAGGGCCCGACGGTCTTCTTTTCTTCCCTCGCACCGGCCAAGATGTCGCCAAGAAGAATAATGCCGCTCGCGACATCCCCGAGCTCAAGACTGGGAGCCCGCCCCCAGACTGAACCCGGCCGGTAGAGCGTCTTTGTCGTCCAAAACCTTCCCTCCAGTTGGAGTCGCCAACCGAGCAGCCGATCAACACCTCGGGTATGCCCGCTCTGACTGACGAACAGTCAGACGCGGGACCCCCCGGGTCGGACCACGGCGTGTTAGTTGCCAACTCCGACTGGATGGAGACCTTCGTCGAGCGGGTGACTGACGGATCACCTCTCGCCGACCCGACCGAGTCTCAGCGCCTCACTCGGCGAGCGAAGTCCTTCGCCCTGGTCGAGAAGACCACCACAAGAGGAGCCCCTCTGGGGTCCTCCGGTGCATTCTGGCGGACCAAGGGAAGCGGCTGCTGCTCGGCATCCGTGCCGGAACTTGTGGCCACCACGCTGCGCCACGATGAAGTTAAGGCGATTCCATCCCAAAAACTCCCCCTTTATCCCTTCGTCTCCAGCAAGTCCTCTAGGTTCGAAGCGCGGCGTGCCGACCACGCCCTGGTCCTCATGCACCGCCTGGAGGTTGCTTCAAGACAACTTGCCCAAAAGCAAAATACCGATCGACCACGGCGACCACCATAGCGGCAACCCTTTCGGCCTAAGCGCTACAACCTACGCCCCAACGGTTACGGTTACGAAGTAGCACTTTGTGGCAAAAGGAAGTACCCGCGCGGTGTGGTCCTTGATCGATCCGGGGGACGCCTTTGGGTTGTCAATGCCGTGGATATCTTTGCGTTTCCCTCGAAGTATCAACACTCCGACCTACGCTCGAACAACCCTAGAGGTTCCTAAGAGCTACGGTCATCCAGCGAAGTGCTCATCACGAAGGGAAAGGCAAGATATCGAACGAAGTATCCAAAATACATTAAATCATGCAAAAACAAAAGCTAGGCACAAGCGCCCGGAGTATCCTCAACCAGAACCGTCGTCGTCGTCCGAACTGTCGCTACCCGCCACGACCTCGCCTAGCGCCGCCACCTTCTCCGCCGTCGCTCGCACTCTGGCCCACGTCGGGCTCACGTCCCCTTCGATCCCGACGACGGCTGCCATCGGATCGAAGGAGGCGTCACGGCTGGCACAGCAGGTTAGCACATACTCCGCCACGACCACGGCGACTTCCCGCCCCTCGCGTGCGGAGCGCTCGCGTAAGGCGCGGGACAGGTCGGCCGCCTAGGTGAGGCCGAGGGCGTACCCCGACGAGGTACGGTCCAACGGCTGCTCACTGACCCCGCCAGCCTTGAGGGCCCCGCTCATGCTCTCAAGGTCAGGCGAGCGTGGGCGGAGGGCCTCGGCGAGGTCCAAAGACTGAAAGTGCACCGCCCAGCTCTCCCCCGAAGTCCTCGGCCCGAGCCTGCAGCGTCGCCACATCCTTGCGCGCCGTGGCGAGCTCCCCCTCGGCACCCTCGGCCCGATCCGTTGCGCTGCAAGGCCTCCTGATGCCTTCAAGCTCCTCCTCAGGACTGACCGGGCCGGCTGCGCCAGCGCCTCAGCGCTTGGGAGGCGGCCCTTGCGGCAGGCATCAAGGAGGCCTTCACCTCGTCATTGCGGCCGCTAGATCCGGCGGCCTGCTCCCGCTGGAGGCTGAGGCCGCCCGGCCGGCGCCTCCCCCACCGAGACGGCCATTGGAGGTGCCACGAGCGGCTGCCGTGAGCCCGAGCCGGAGGCATTGAGACAAAGAAGAAGCAGCTCAGCATCGAAAAGCGAAATCAAAACCATCCCGAAGCACAGCGAAGGAAACTCACTCCGGGTGAGGAATCCTAATGCGGAGGATTGACGAGGGGAGGGTGATCCTGCCCCTCGCCGAGGCAGCAGAGGACCTGGCGTCGGTACGGGGCCTCTTGGCATCGGAGCCCCACGGGCCTGCTGCCGCCTCCCGCTTCCCAGCCCTCCGGTCGTCACCACCGTCCGTCATCTGTCGTTCGTAGCGCGAGGGCCTCTCCTTCTTGCGTGGCAGCAAAGCGCAGGGAGGCAAAGAGGCAGGGAAAACGGCAGGGCGCGGTCACCCCCTCCATGCGATATTTATAGGAGCGGGGCGGCGCGGTCGAAGCGGGCGCCGCGTCGAGTAGGGAGCCGCGCGCGCATTAACTCCGTGCCCGGCGCGATAAGACGCGCCCTTTCCACTACCCCCGCTACGCATTAAAATACGATGGGACGGCGGGGGCGGAAGGATGCTGCTCCGGACAGACCACAGCGCGACCCCTCGATTTTGACTCTGAAATTTGGACCACCGCACTAACGAACGACGGCAGACTGCGTGGGCGCTATGCCCCAAGGCGGTGAAAGGCCCATCTGCTCGCCGTTCAGGTGGCTGAGTGACCGGCCTAATGACCACGATGCCTCCAGCACGCGGAATAAAAGGCTAAGGCAATTCCACTGTTAGATCTTTTTCTCGTTCCCGCACAAATTTTCCATTCCTCCGAGTTCAAGCGCTGCGTGGCGACCACAGCATGGACACCATGCACCGCTCGAGGGCTACAAGTTCCTACACTCACGGGTCGGTGACCGACCGCCGCTTCGGTTTCTGGCAGAACCCCTCGACCCAAGTGCTACGGCCTACGCCCCATAGGCTACGGTTTCGAAGTAGCACTTCGCGGAAGAAGGAAGTACCCGTGCGGTGCGATCCACAGTTAGTCAGGAACACTCCTTTCCCGCGCTAAGTGCAGACGAACGATTTATACTCAAGTTCCTACACTCACACGGGTCGGTGACCCGACTGCCTGCTCGGTTCCCCCTAGCGGTAACCCCCTCGACCCAAGTGCTACTACCACGCCTGGAAGCTACGGCCAAGTAGCGCCGTCAGAGAAGAAGGAAGTGCCCGTGCGGTGCAATCCACAGTTGGTCAGGAACACTCCTTCCCCGTGTCGAGTATGAGTGAACATTTTGTTCCTTAAGTCCCCGTTTTTTCTTTGAGCTTTCCTCAAAGGTGTTGATATACCGACCTACGCTTGCACAATCCCCGCGATTTCTAAAGCTATGGTCGTCGAGTGTTCACCACCTCAGGGAAGTCTGAAGGATAAAGTCGGACCTACGGAATGGCCCGACTGGCCTAAACGGTAAAACAAGCTTCGATTCATTACACAACGAGGCTCCTTACATCGCTAAGGACCAAAAATCTAACTCTTTCCGCTCTCGGTGGAGGACACTCCGCGGCGACATCCGATCAACTATCATCTCGGCGGCAAGGTCGATGCCATCATAATGAGGGATGATGAAGATGAGCGCCAAGGGAGCTCCGAAGCCGATCCCCTCACTCATCAAACTCTCGGCGTGCTCTGGCACGCGGGCCAAGGCAGCGGCAGGCAGGCTCGGACCCTGTGCGGTCGTTCCGAACACTTGCTCGCAGACCTCCTGGCCGACCTTCTGAAGGGTCGCCAGCTCGGCGGTCCGCTCGGACTTCCCCCGCTCCGCCAGCCCCTTCGCCAGCATAGCCGCCTCCGGCATCATGGCCGCCGCGTAGCGCCCCTCCACCGCCAGTTGCCGTGCCTCTACGGCGTGACAGAGATTCTTTTGCAAATATGCAGATCGAAGCAACATCGAAAAGCATGCTCGGCAATCGTTGATCACGGAAGACCAAGCCAACGTTGGTCGCTACCGGTACCGAAACAAGCATCGGCCGTGGGACGCCGATCAGCGGCATTGCTTCGGTTGAAGCATCGTGACGCGTCCGTCGAGCGCCCGCGCGCCACTAGTGAGACGAATTGGCTCCTAATCATTTCTTTTCGCATTTAATCGCCTCCACGTGCATTAGAAAACCAACAGGAGGCGTCAGCGCGCTACCCGGGCGGCGCGCCCCGCGACCTCTCGATTTTCGCCTCTGGGCCGGGTCGACTAGACCGAAACAGGTATGAAAAGCCCACCGGGCCGCTGCGGCCTCGAGGTGGCGAGAGGGCTCAAATAGCTCACACTCGACGATTAGCCTGGCGCTGCGGATTCCAAAGGCCGGATCCGCCAAGTGGATTCGTGCTCGCCCCAACAGGCAACGCGAGCAAGGGGCGAGGACAAGGCGAACCCCAAGTGGGTCTCTAGTTGGGTCGGCGGACGACCCGATCGTCTTAACTCGTGTCCGAGACCATACTTCACACTCTCCCGCGGAGCCCCTCGAAGGATAGCAGCCAGCTGCGCCTCGGGTCGGCGGACGGCCCAGGGTCCGATACGGGCTCGAGTAAAGAAAGTTTTTTATGGGTCGCCCCCAGCGGGTCGGACACCCGACGTAGGGATCGTCCGCTCGGAGGTCGCTAGATCTCCAAGGCCCACTCGGATAACCCGTTCGTAGCTCCACGAGCACGGTGTTCAAACCAACGCATGGTAAACACGCGCCTGCTCACCCCATCTAGGTCCCACACCGCGACGGGCGATACGGGATGACAAGCGGCCCACCTCTCGCAGATAGGCTCGCCCGACGAGGACTCTGGACGGACGCCCTTCGCCTAGCTCCGGCGTAAAACCAGCCCTGCAAACGCGTCTAGCTACGACGTAAAACGAGCACTCGGAATCCAGAATCTCGCTGAGGCATCTGAACATCCATGCCGACTAAGGCCGCGTCTAGCTACGAGGTAAAACGAGCACTCGGAATCCAGAACCTCGCTGAGGCATCTGGACATCCATGCCGACTAAGGCCGCGTCTAGCTACGATGCAAAACGAGCACTCGGAATTCAGAACCTCGCTGAGGCATCTGGACATCCATGCCGACTAAGGCCGCGTCTAGCTACGACGTAAAACGAGCACCCGGAATCCAGAACCTCGCTGAGGCATTTGGACATCCATACCGACTAAGGCCGCGTCTAGCTACGACGTAAAACGAGCACCCGGAATCCAGAACCACGTTGAGGCATTTGGACATCCATGCCGACTAAGGCTGCGTCTAGCTACGACGTAAAACGAGCACTAGGAATCCAGAACCTCGCTGAGGCATCTAGACATCCATGCCGGCTAAGGCCGCGTCTAGCTACGACGTAAAATGAGCACTCGGAATCCAGAACCTCGCTGAGGCATTTGGACATCCATGCCGACCAAGGCCGTGTTAGCTACGATGTAAAACGAGCACTCGGATGCCAGAGCCTTATCCAAAGGCATCTGGGTGTCCGCACAGTCGGGTCGGATCCCGCCGACTGAAAGGGATGTTTTCCAACCAAAGTAACCCCCTGACCAGCTCTCCGACCTGCTCGGGGGCTACACCCACCGGGTGTGCTCGCGCGCACCCGGTCGAAACCGACCGACAAATCGCTCAGTGGAATATCTGCCGATTGAAGTAACCCCCCAACTAGCTCTCCGACCTGCCCAGAGGCTCGGGGGCTACACCCACCGGGTGCGCTCGCGCGCACCCGGTCCCAACCGGCTGACCAAGCCGCTACTTCGTTACGAGATGCTATAATTAGTCTTCAAGAGATCGGGTCGACAAAAGTTCTCGACAAATGGAGGCCGGTAACATTCATATATATATATGAAACGCGAGTTACATACAGTTGCTACTCGCACCGCAACGAAATGACCCGAAGACGTCAAGACGACCCAACGCTTTAGGCGCCGCACGCGCGCCGAACCGCCTCGATGAGGGCATCCCTCGCCTTGATGAGCTTCGGGACAGCGTCGATCAGCACATCAACGGCGGCGACATCGCGGGCGATGGCATCTTGCTCAACCCATTCGGCATGGGCGAGCTCAAGATCCTCCCAAAACTCCGCCAGAGATGCCTCCCCGTCCAGGGGCGCCGATGCATCGTCATCTCCGAAGCTGAACACCAGGGGAGAAGCCATGCGAAAAGCCAAGTGTTGCAAAGCAATCAAAGACCCAAAAGGCGAATGGCTCCTCCAACTCCCGCGACCGTGCCATTCCCCTATATACTCTCAAGGCACGGAAGCCGAGCGGTTCCCGATCAGTGGGGGCGCAAGAAGCCGAAGCGTCGTCGTAAATACGAAGAAATCACGCCGCCGAAGACGATGGGTCCATCCAGGAACACACACGTTTCAAGATGGCCCCGGGGGCTACTGACGAATACCCATACCAGGGGTACCCCACAGCAAAGTATACATCTATTTCAAGATCGACTATCTCTCGCCGTCGCGACGTGGCGGCAAGATCGAGGCGTGCAGAGCGCCGAGGGGTATTACTAAAGTCCCTGCCCCTCACAGATGGGATTATCCCTAAATATCGGCTGGAACACCAGACGATCCGATTTGGGCCCAGCTCTAGGCCCAGCGGGGGGCCACGGAAGACCCTCAGCCTCGTTCAAGGCCCACCAGGGACGGTCCAACCTAGCCTCGGGTCGGACGCCCCCGCAGGCTCCGACCTAGCCATGGGTCGGACATTCCCGCAGCCTCCGACCTGGCTACGGGTCGGACACCCCCGCAGGCTCTGACCTGGGCACGGGTCGGACGTTCCCGCAGGCTCCGACTTAGCCTCAGGTCGGATCCCGGATGAGCCCCAGCTCAGCCACCTTCGCCACGTCGCCGGTCGACTCCGAATTGGCCGCCTGCCCCATGGACACGACACCCGTGCTGGGGCAGGGGGTGCCATCCCAAGGTAGCCAGAGAGTCGCCTTAGTCAAAGCATCGATCGCTTCACCCCATCAGGCGCAGCGCAGAGACGCACCCTCTCCCGAGGCGGTTTCGGGGCTCATCATGACGGTGTCAGCGTTTGACAAGCGTGCGGAGGGCAGGTGCGCACCTTCCCAATGGAATACTGTCCGTTGTGTCTACCAACCCGGCATGGGGCAACAGGGACCTGTCAACCATCAAGACCGAAGACCAGGAACTCCCGGGCATAGCGTACCCCTACCTTTTTACTTTAAACTCCCGTGTAACCTGCCCCCTTCGCCTATATAAAGGGAGGCAGGACCCTCAGGGAAGGGAGATCGGACGAGCACTCTCCCATACACACCCGATCGAGCATCCGCATCCATAATCCGAGCCATCTGACCTAGGCAAACATTCCGAGCTCCCCCACTCGGACGAACGCTAAGGGCCTATCCTTAGCAACCACTTGTAATCCCGTGTAGTCAATTACACCCCGAGCAATACAAAACCACCACACGAACTGGACGTAGGGATATTCAGCCCGAACCAGTATAAATCTTGGACTCTCTTCATCTAACCATTCAAGGAGAGGGAGCGCGCAGCCCCTGTACTTACAAATTTACTTGCCGGTGTAGGGTCGAGGATGCGCCTAGAGGGGGGGTGAATAGGCGTTTTACGAAATTCGATCGCTACTAAAATCGATCGCATAATACACCCTAAGTCAAAACCTAATCAAAGATATATGCGAAGCGATAAATAGGTTTTGACAATTAAAGCCTAAATCAACTAGGCTCACTAGTGCACTTAACTAAATTATGTCTCTAAACTAGAATTGCTAAATTGAACACTCAATTGACACTAAGCAATTCTATACAATCAAGCTATCATGAATATATCAACAATGAATGTAAATACTTGAAAGTAAATGAGACAACCGATATTTTTTCGTGGTGTTCGAAGACTTGCCGGTCTCCCCTAGTCCACGTTGAGGCAAGCCCACACTTGGACCGGCTCCCGCTCGAGCACCCGCCTCTTTCCACTAGTCGTGGTTTTTCACGCTTGCGCGTAGGCTCAACCCTAACCTTCACAAACTTGCCGGGCTTCTCACACCTTGAGAGCTCCCACGCACGACGCCTACGCCGTCTAGGAGTCGGCAACCTCCAAGAGTAATAAGCCGCTCCTCCGCTTGAACTTCACCGAGCACAACGAATGCGCTCCCGGTGATCACCAAGTGCAACACATGCACAAGGACTCCCTCAAGTGCAACACATGCACAAGAGGCTCTCAAACCACTCCCTAATTGCAACACATGCAATTAGTCTCACTCTTAAGCTCAAGAGGCAAATGGAGAAGAGCAACACATGCAAACAACTCCCACACAGCACCCACCTCCTGCCCAAGCCCCCCAAGGGGTGTATTTATAGCCCCACAAAGAAAACTAGCCATTTGGGGGCAAATGGGCGAATCAGAAATTTCGGTCCGTGGGACCTTGGCCGGTCCGACAAGCCCTCACAGGCAACGGTCGGAAAACGACTGCTACATTACGGCCGGTCGACCGCTCGGCACCGGTCGTCAAGATCAAGACGGCCGTCAAGACGACCCCGGCCGCACCGCCCAACCGAACCAAAACACACGCCTGGAAAAATCGCACCGAGAACGAGCGGTCGCGACGGAGGTCCGGTCCGACCGGACCCGGCCGTCCAACCGTCCATACAAAAATCAGCAACAAAAAACACTCATAACTTTTACTCCGAACTCCGATTTGGGTGATTTTTGATTCTATGCGGCTTATCACGAGGGCTACAATCTCCACCCATTTTCATGATTTAAGCACCTATAGATATTTTTAAATATCACCAAAACCAACATGCAAAAACACATTTCGCAAATAAACCGCAAACTTATGCAATCAACCCTCTAGCCATGTAAGGATCAACACATGACCCGACACTTTGCAAAACACATTTGCAAATGCCAACACATGCTCTAGGATCAAACACATAACTTCAAGGCTCATTTGCAAAACACATTTCATGCTTGAGCACTACTCTTTGCAACTCATGCAAAAGTCTAGCTCCAAGCAACACCAAATCAAGATGCATGAACTCTCTAATTGCAACACATGCAATTCTCTAGTTCCATACAACTAAACCAAATCGATCACACTAAAACCAAATCAAACGAATGAGCTCTCTACTTGCAACACATGCAAGCCTCTAACTCCATACAAACACACAAACACCAAATCGTGCTTGAGCTCTCCTTTTGCAACACATGCAAAACTTTAGCTCCAAGCAACCACACGATTTTTGAAAGATTGTTTTGAAGACAAAACATGAAGCTTCAACATTTGCAACACATGCAAAAATGAACTTCACGCATAAAAAGCCAACGATATTGCTTATCCTATTTGCAACACATGCAAATCAAAGCATTATGCGAAAACCAAATGCATATGCTCTTCCTTTTTGCAACACATGCAAATAGGAGCATAAACCAATAACACCAAACATAAATTTAACCCATTCGCAACACATGCCAAATAGTTAACTTTATGCAAAAACTAAATCAAAATGATTTGAGCTTGAGTGAACGTGGATTGAGATCACTAACACATGATGAAACTCAAACTAGGAGACAACCCCTCTTAATAGTACGGCGATAAAAACCTTAGACTCAAAGACTACAAAGTCCTTAGCCTATCTAATTATACCTTTGCCGCCGCGCACAAGCAATCCCCTTTGGGGTCTTTATGATCATCGCTTTGATACTCCCGGGATCATCACTCGACTCCTCTTTTAACTTCGATCCACTTCTTGGACGCCCATCACCCCATGATGCCGTCTTTATCCCGTTCTCATCATCTCATCCATCTTTGGACCTAACTTAATCACAACTCATAAAATAGTTAGTCCAAGATGCACGGTTATCTCAATTATCTCTTGCACTCCATTAACACATAATGGATGCCTTTAGATCAATTGAGCACAACCTAAATCAATTTGAATGATTTATATGTCTTAAGTACAATAATGCAACTCATGCTTTATTATACTTAAGAACTATTCATTTGTCTCAATTAATCACGGAACACCATTAACACATGATGAAGTGTTCTTTAATGATTACTAAGACAAATGAACTCAATTTAAATTATCATTTAAATTGATATGAGTATATATTAACTACTCAAGTTTTCATATACTCATGTATTTAGTTTCTTTGTCTTGATCCTTATATGTGTCAATAAGAATTAGATCAATACAAAGAGACTTTCAAGTCAAACTATAAACTCCCCCTAAGTGTGTGCATCCATGTGATATATGGATTGGGAAACATGATGCACGTTTTGTGGTTAATACAATGGGGACGTTTATACTTTAACTTGAATCCAAAGTATGCAATTTATACTAGAATGAATACGCAAACATACCTTGGGTTTTCTATTTTTCAATGCGATGAGACTAATCAAAGATATTCTAAATAAACAAGTTAGTCTCGATATAAGATTTGTCATTAATAACAAAATCACATTAATGGATAATCTCAATATTAGATTTGTCATTAACACCAAAACCATAACTAATGAAGGTTGAACTTACAGCCGGTTGTACGAAACACCGACAATAATTTTATTATATTTTATAAATATATCTACTAATATAAATTTGCAGTTGGTGACAACAGTCCGTTCTTCCTAGCCCCCCACCATATCTCCAATAATAACCGGTCATTATAACTAATTATTCTTTCCTAATTTACAGCTAGCCACATCTCTCTAAATATATCTGATTATTATAGCAAAATTCCTGATTATTGCTGGTAATTAATAGCCGGTAAATCATTCTTTTTATAAATCTGGAAAGAATAATTAGCCCCTTTCTCCGAGGCGACTGACCATGCGGCCATGGCATGCGCGATGAAGTGGGCGGCGAGGAAGGCGGACTCCACAACGTACGCTGCAGGCATGGCGAGAGGAAGAGAAACACGAGCTGGTAATATAAATTGCAACAAGGGATAAAAATGATTGATTGCTTTTTGAGATTGGTAATATATATTGCTATGTATAATATATTTGGTTTTAATTCATACCGGAGAAGAAATCATAAAAACTTTTGTAATCGGGAGAAATAGAGTTTGATATTGTAGCATAATTTTCTTTTATTGCTTGACCTTTATGTTTCGTTACCAATTTTATTTTTCGTAGCAACGTACGGGCATTGATCTAGTATTATAATAAAAACAAGTAGTTAAAGATGTGTTCTTTAGATCTGTTCGATGTATAAAAATGATAACTATATATAATTGGAGGCGCATGAAATAAATATCTCCATCTTCTACTAGGGAAGCGAGTATATATACTCAAAAAAAATTATAGACACAACCTGCAATACCGCTATCGCTGCTGACTTGCGCAGTTGCGCGTGTGGTGTGGTGATGCCAGCCGTGACACACCGGTTGAAAACAAGGAATAAAATTTCGACGAATTTCGGTGGACTATCGGATTTTGGGACACAACGAAATTTAAATTACCGGCCGAATTAAAAATTTTGAAAAAAAAATTCAAAATTGCTACAATACTTTCAGTTTTTTCGGCGAAATTTCGAACAAACCGGCGAAATTTCGGGAATTAAATCCGGATTTCAAGGTTTATGAACGGATTTGACCGGAATTGCATAAATAACTCATAAGAAGATGATCTTTGATGATAATTAGTCAAAAAGTTATTTTTTGAGTCATTTTAAAATTTCGGTAGAAACACTGTCAGAATTTTATAAAATTGAATAAGCTTTGTCATGCTATAAAAATTTATGGTACCATATTAAAGTCTATGATCATACAAAAAAATTTAAAATATTTGAAATTCATTTGTTATCTTTTAAAAATAAAAAACAGAATTAGCATAAACGAGGTAGTAACCATGTCTGATTTTTATAATTTTTTTTCCAGATTGATCATGACCTAGAATGTTTATGAGAGATTAATAATTCCCTCATAAACATTGTGTGCAAGTTTCAAAAAATTTCAACCTATTTTGGTTGTTCAATCAAAAATTATATATGGTACAAGCACGCGCACTAAAGTCCGAAAACTGCGAAGTATCATATTCACATTTTTTGGGAACTTTTTATGGGTGATCATAATCTAAAAATTGTATGAGAACATTATTGATGCTTTCCAAAGATGTAATTTTTTTTTCATAATTTTTACATGGTGGTAACTATGCAAAAAAAAGCTACTGTGAAGTAAAACTTTCACATTTTTTGAGAATTTGTTATGGTTGATCAGAACCTAAAAATTTTATGAGAATATCATCAGTGATTTTTGACTATGAACAAAAAATTTCATAATTTTTTCATGTCTAGAACTATGCAAAAAAAATAGTTACAAAAATAGCCATGGCTACGACTTAAACCCAGGACCTTACGTTTGCTAACTTTGAGATTTATCATTGAGCTAGAGGTGTTGGTGTCTCATAGGATTGAGAATTAAATATTTCCCTGCATGTGACACATTGTGGTTTGAAATTTGAAAGGCTCTCAATCATTGCTTGGCTGCCTGCTTCACAAATCATACACGAGCACACAACATCGCCACATTCCTCTACTTCCTCAGCTCTCCCTGTACCAAGCTCACCCATTCTCTCCAATCCAGGACACATCCGGCCAAATCTGACCATCTCCGGTGAACAACAAGCAGGTTTCGCTCCTATGAGGTGGGCAGCAAGCAGGACAGCCACATGATGACGCAGGCTCATGGTGTAGCAGCCAGTATTTCAGCCATTTGGGCTTCCCAACTGAGTATATTGAGTATGGTTATAGACAGAGTTATGACAGATCGAGCATCTCTTAACCGTTTGACTGCACTGATCCATACGTCGATTCGTACGCACGACACTCATCTGTCAGTGTTAGGTACATTTATCGGTCCAAGAATTATAGCAGCTAGATGTTTCATTACGAATATTGGAAGTCTGCTTGGCTACCGCATGACATGACTTGGGAAGAGTACAAGCAACAACACGAGAGGAGGTATCACAAGGTCATTGTTGATAACAATGAGGTGGAGTTTCAACCACAGGCGTACTACTACTCGTAGGTATGTGATGCAAATTTACATTGGTTTTATTATAATGTAAATTGTGATAAATTCTCATAATATCAATTTTATTTCATGCCTATTAACTGTCATGCAAATATACATTGATTGATTCCAATTGTAACTCTCAAATTTTGAATTTTAGTCAAAATACTACCGAAATTTCTAACTTCACATATTGAAATTTTAACTTTTTTGTTTGCTCAATCAAATCTATGTAAGCACTAAGCACTGAACTTCATTTCTTATATTTCAAAAATCAAAGAAAGCAAGAACATAGATGGTATAGTGTTTTGTAGGAATTTTATAAATTTACTGGAGTGGGATCATGACTTCAAATTTTTATGAGATATTTCAAATTTTCTTATCACCTTTTTGTAAAATTTTCACAAATTTTAAACCTTGTTTTATCGCTAAAGTAAATTTATGTATTAATTATCAAGCTTTTATCAAGGCGTAGCATTGTCAGAATTTATGGAACTTTTTGAAGTATGATAATTATATGAGACTTTTATAAAAATATTAGTGATACATCAAGACCTTCCACAAAAATTTCCAAAATTTTTCAACGTAGCTTGAATTATTTTTCATTTTGTTCAAATTTGCTACTAAGGCTTTGATCAGGACAGTAACACTGTTAGAATTTTTAAAAATTCTTCAAGCTTGATTACCATATAAAAATTTTATAAAAACATTAGTGATGTATTAAAATCATGCAAAAAAAATTTCAAAATTTTCTTACGTGGTTCAAACCATTTTTATCCGGTTCAAACTTGCTGGTCAACGTTTTATCAGGACAGTAGCAATATTTAAATTTTTAAAAATTCCACAGACTTGATAATCACCTAAATATTTTATGAGAACATCTCTAATGTGTCAGGAATCTTCAAAAAAATTCAAAATTTTTTAACATCGTTTGACCCTTTTTTTATCAGTTAAAATTTGCTAAAATTTCGGATATTTTGGGCAAAATTTCGTAGTTCGAGCCAAAATTTTGGAAATTTCGGTATTAAAAAAACCAGATTTGAATTTTGACCAGATTTCATATTAAATAACAATATTTTGCCAAAATTTTGGATTTCGGTCATACGCGAAATTTAATCCAAAACGAAATTTGAATCCTTGGTTAAAACTTGGAACCGGATAAGTCCTGGATTGCGAGAGCTGGAACACTATTGGTCCTTGTCCCTAGCCCTTGCCGGGAGCAAGCAGGTTTCAAATTTAATTGAGTTGTCAGTTGGGCGAAATCTATATGAAATCCGGTTAAAATTTAAAAAGAAAATTTGAAATCTATAATTTTTAAACCAAAATTTAGCAAAAATTACTGAAATTTCGCCGAGAAATGCTGAAATCTAGATGAAATTCCACCGAGCGAAAAATGATCAAAATGATGTTAATTTTTTTTTAATTTTTTATGGATGGTCCTAATACATCAGTAATGTTCCCGTAAAAATTTCAGATGATTATCAGGAATTTTTAAAAATTTTAGATGATTGTCAAGCTTGAGGAATTTTTTAAAAATTCTGACACTACTACTGTACTATAAAAGCCTGATTGAGCAAACAAAAAAGGGTTAAAATTTGATAAAATTTAGAAAGGGTACTGAGGCAATGCTTAAGCTCTCAAAAAAATTTTGGATCATGATCGGCTCCAGTGAACTTATAAAATTCTTACAATTGTATTGTACCATTTGTGTTCTTGTATTTTTTATATTTGAAAGATAACAAATGAAGTTTAATGTATTATAAATTTGATTGAGCAAACAAAAAAGTTTAAAGTTTTTGAAAATTTTAGAGAAGGTTCTGAGGCAATGCTTAAGCTCTCACAAAAAATTTAGATTATGATCATACTCAAGCAAATTTATAAAATTATGACAAAGTTACTGTCTTAATTATGTTCATTCTATTTTTATTTTTCAAAGATAACAAATTAAGTTCAATTATTTTGAATTTTTTGTATGATCCTACATAGCTAAAGATAGTACCAGAAATTTTTAGAATATGATCAAGTCTGTACAATTTTATAAAAATAAGACAATATTTCTGTCAAAATTATGAAATGTCTCAAAATTTTGATTTTTCAATAAATTTTTATGGACATGATTTTTTTAGGCTTATTGAGCTAAATCCAGTAAGAAAAAGTTAAATTTCGGTAAAAAGAAACCCTGAGATTTCAGCGAGAAATCAAAATTCCCGAAATCATTGTATCAATTTTAGTTTTTTTTCAAAAAAAATTATCTGATCAGGATTTTCAATCTTGTCTCCCGCCGAAATCTAAGATTTCACAAAATTTCAGCGGGATTTGTAACGTCGGTAGCAGGGGTGGGCAAAAATAAACCGAAACCGAAAAACCGAACCGAATCGAACCGAATAAACCGATTTTTTTGGTTTTTTCGGTTTTCGGTTTTTGGTTCGATTTTTATTTTAGTATCATTCGGTTTTCGGGCTTTAGTTCGGTTTTTAACTTCTGGAACCCGAAGCGGTAAGCGACCTCTTCAGTCTTGAGCTTCTTCGCCAGTTGGTGCGCACTTCAGCTCCCTCTCCATCCCACCCGCGCCCTAGAGCCTCTCCCTCTCTTCCTCGCCGCCGCCCTCCTCCCTCTCCCCGCTTGAGTCACAACTCCTCCCGGCTCCCGTCCCCTCTCCTCCCTCCTGGCCTCCGTGACCTCGCCGCCTCCCTCCCCCCCGCCGCCCGCTAGCCCATCGCCACCCTCCGCAACCCCTGCCCCCCTCCCTTCCCCTCCCGTGTGGCCTTGCGACGCCTCAAGATCCCTTCCTCTCCTTACTCAAACCCTAACCCTTGAATCGGCAACGGCCGTGGCAATGGGGCGAGACACCATGGGCGGCATGGGCAAGCAGGCGGTCTCCTCAAGATTGAAAGCGAGCGACAGCAGTCTCGGCGACAAGAAGGACCGCAAGTTCAAGCCCCCTCCTGCCATCCCGTCGGCGGAAGCAACGGAGTAGAAGGGCCCGAGTGGCGGTGCGGCTTCAGCCATGGCGCCGCTCTCCAAGTGCCGCCTCCTTTGCTCAAGCTCGAGCATGGATAACAAGGTACAAATCTGTACAATTTTCATTGATCTGATGAATTGGGCTGAGGGATTCGAAGTGTGGCAGTAGTTTTGGTTGTTATAAATTGTTCAAGTTAGTGATGTGATGCTGGATTGCTGGGGATTCGAAAAGGTTAGTGATGTTATAAATTGTTCAAGTTAGTGATCTGATGAATAGGCCTGGGCATTTTCAAGGTTAGTGATGTTATAAATTGTGCCGAGGGATTCAAAAAGGTTGAAATTTTCATGGGCTGATTAGTTTTTGTGGAGGAGGTTAGCAATCTGGAAATTGAGATGATTGTAGTATGTTAGGATTACAGGAATCAGGATATAGTAGGATTGCAGCAATCTGGGAAGCAATCTGGATATGATTGCAGTATTATCAAAATTCGGTTAACCATAAAACTAAATTAACCGAACCGAATTAGTTCGGTTAATTCGGTTCGGTTTCTGCGTTTATTCGGTTTTTAGATCTCAAAAACCGAAATTTTTAAAAACCGAAAAAACCGAACCGAATTAACCAATTTAACCGAATGCCCAGGCCTAGTCGGTAGCAAGCACTAATATTTATTTTGTGAACTTGCAGCACGAAAACTGCTCAACGTCGTAATTTCGGCAAAAAGAAACCCCGAGATTTCAGCGAGAAGTCAAAATTCCCGAAGTCATTGTATCAATTTTATTTTTTCAAATTTTTTATCTGATCAGAATATTTAATCTTATCCCCATCGAAATCCGAGATTTCACGAAATTTTAGCGTGATTTGTAACGTCGGTAGCAAGCACTAATTTTTATTTTGTGAACTTGCAGCACGAAAACTGCTCAACGTCGGATCTTAAGGCCAGACGATTCTGGAAACATGCAAGATTACCCTCGTCTTCTTTCCGTCTCCTCTCCCCTATAAAGGCGAGCACCCCCGTCCTCCACCTCCACGTACGGCAAAGCTTTACTCCTCACACACGAAACACAAGAGAGATCCGGAGAGAGCTCTTAACAATGGCGGGGGAGAAGAACAAGGGTCTGGTGCTGCTGGACTTCTGGGTGAGCCCGTTCGGGCAGCGGTGCCGCATCGCCATGGCGGAGAAGGGCCTGCCGTACGAGTACCTGGAGCAGGACATGCTGGGCAACAAGAGCGACCTCCTCCTCCGCTCAGATCTAACCCCGTCCACAAGAAGATTCCTGTCCTCCTCCACGACGGCCGCCCCGTCTGCGAGTCCCTCGTCATCCTCCAGTACCTCGACGAGGCCTTCCCGGACAAGGCCCGGCTCCTCCCGTCCGACGCCTACGCGCGCGCGCAGGCGCGCTTCTGGGCCGACTACATCGACACAAAGGTCTACGACTGCGGGGCCCGGCTGTGGAAGCTCAAGGGGGAGCCGCAGCTCCAGGCGCGCGCCGAGTTTGTGGAGATCCTCAAGACGCTGGAGGCGGAGCTTGGGGGCAAGGCCTTCTTCGGCGGCGAGGCGTTCGGGTTCGTCGACGTCGTGCTCGTGCCCTGGACGGCGTGGTTCCACAGCTTCGAGAAGTACGGGGAGTTCAGCGTGGACAAGGAGTGCCCGAGGCTGGCGGCCTGGGTGCGGCGGTGCGGCGAGCGGGAGAGCGTCGCCAAGAACCTGTCTGCGCCGGAGAAGGTCTACGACTTCATCTTCGTGCTCAAGAAGAAGTACGGCGTCGAGTAGGCCAACCGGAAGATGGATCGATCGGCGGCGAAGCAATAATACACGTACGTAGTAATAAGGATTGATTGGTCATTTGCTGCGTAACTTACTGTTGGTTTTTAGTGGAGTGGACTGTTCGTGTGGTTGATCGTTGCTCGGGCGTCTCGATCGTTTGGGTCAGCACGACCCAAAAGTCCTAATTAACTTGTTCACTACGAGTAATACCATGTGAATCACGTAAATCAACAATTACACAAGAATAGCCTAACCAACAACGCAAAAATCTACATAGACAGAGGAGATTTGGGATTCGAAAGGGTGTTGTCGGCTCGGCGGGCGAGGAAGGAGGTAATGGTTTAAAACAGTTAACCGGCGGTAACCGATACCGGGGATAGTTTGATATCTCCGTAGGGCTATTCTCAGTGCATGGTAACATACATATTTAATGCATGTCACATAAGTATTTTTGATGATGAGGCAAGAGAGTTAAGAGGGGAGAGAAGAAAGCTATATCTTGAGGAAGATACCACTTGGGCACAAAATCATAGATATTGAAACTTGAATCATCTAAGTGGTCCATAAGGCTATTCCCAGTGCTAGTTTCATTTGAGTTTCAATATCATTAAATGCTATGCCACATAAGTAAAGATAATGACATGGCAAAAAATTAATGATAAGAGAGATGAGAAGAGTTTCATTTAGATGAGAGGAGTTTCATCTAGATGAAACTTGATATACACATTTACCTAGACAAAGATGATGTGGCAGTCTTGGAAACAGTGCAATGAAACTGTGCACTGGGAATAGCCTAATTCATACTCTCATACACATCTAGCATTTAATTATCTTGTGGGAACTAAGGGCATCCGCAATGGTGCCTAGTCAGCCATCTATAAAAAGTCCATATCAGCATCTATCCTATGTGGCAAGCAATTAAATGAAGAGAGAGAGCGCTGCTATCTACAGACCTGTAGATTGTCTATTAATTAAATGAAGAAAGAGAGAGAGAGCACTCTATCAATTAAAAATAGCTATAGACATCTATATAGATTCACCATTGCAAGGGTTTACTATAGCACGGTATATAGATGACATGGCTCTTACTATAGAGAGCAACTATCTTTAACCATTGCGGATGCCCTAAGAAACAATTCATGATACCATGTATTGGGATAGTTGTATCTTCTATAATATCATATGACATGGCAGTTTTGGATATTGTGACAAGATACAATGCACTGTGAATAGCCTAATAAACCACGATAATTTTACTGAATTCGTAAAAACATGTATCTACATGCATGCAGAATCTTTCATTGTATCCATTAAAGCATTCACAAATATTGGAGGAGCCCAAAAGGCAAGATCCATGGTCGAGAGTTGATTATGCAGAAACACAACGTTGTTGCGGATCATATGCAAATTAACAAGGAAGGCTCAAATTAGAGACAATATTCATTTTCGATGCTCTTCCGGGACTATGTTGGCTTTACTATGGTTTCTTTCATGGTATGTAAGCTGAAAGGCAAGAAGCCAACTTGGCTCCAAGTTGGCAGCTAAAGAATTTTTCATGACAAAGAATACTACTGCAGGGAATGAAGCCTCACCGCGCACCGCCTCTCTTTTTGGTCATGTAGTAAGGAAGGAATCACTAATGAGTAATGACTACCATTAATCAAGAAAAATAAAACTGACATCAAAACGCGTCTCCCACTGATTTATTCACAAAAATGGATGAACATGTGCAAAATCTAAATAAGATTAATGCAGAGGAAAGCTGCCCAATCCCTGAAGTTGTATTCCCTATATATCAACCCTCTCGAGGGACTTGGCCACCTGGACAATAACTGATGCATCCCAATTTGACCTGCATAGACGAAGCATCAGCTCATCTTAAAAGCTAGTTGCTCCTCGAAACAAATTAATCAATCATAAATAGTTCATTCTAGACATTGACACGGACTTCAAAACTCATCTTTGACCAATTATTTTTATTATAATATATTTATAAAACCCAATAAAATTATAATATTATGAAATTGCTTTTTTGAGACAAATTTTCACATGTGTTTTTAATATATCCAATTTAAATATTTTAGAATATATTGACAGTCAAAATTTCGAAAGTTTAATTGCACCTACGTTGAAAACGACGACTATCCATGATGAAGGGAGTAATGTGTAACCATCTGTAAGAGAATGGGGAAAAAATTGGCAGCATTGGCATTAGCATTCCTGTATGCACATGTATAAAAACGTGTTCAAATGTGCAAATACCTAATAGCAGTCTACGGCCACGACAATATCAATGACGTCATAAGAGACCGTTATGTTAGTGCACCCAAAGATTTCATAACTAGCTTGAACCCATCACTGATCACCTTCTTGATGTGCCAGTCCACCTGGATGATCCACTTAGGATGCGTTTGGTTGAATGTACGAAGATGAATGAGATAGGGTGGTACAGGATGTATGAGATGATCTTGGATGAAATGGTATATGAAAAGTGTTTGGTTGTCTAAATAGAATGATACAAGATTTTGTTTGGTTGTTTGGATGGATTGATACAGGATGGTACTAGATGATGTTTGGTTGAAAGGATGAGATTGAATCGAGGAATGAGGTTGGTTTGAGGGATGGTGTGAGTGAACGATCCGGTCCTAGACCAATTGGTTCGGCCAAATTGCCCGTACGGGATGGTGCAGCATCTTTTTAGAATATTCCAAGAATCTGTACCTCTCATTCTGTACCAAATGGTTTCGTTCAGCCAACCAAGCGCAGAAATAGAATCAGATCCTATGCGGGACGGTTCAGTTTACCCTTGTCGGGGACTGATAGATTTCTGACAAGTCAACGCACGGTCAACAGGGTATCCAGTCCGGGGCAACCCGGCAAGGGTCTTCAGCCACAACCTAGTCGCGCGCGGTCTCGCATGACCTGGGGCCTGCCTCGACCAGGGTCTGTTTCCGCACCTCCTCAAGCTCGAGGTCGTGAGGTTAGCTCTTGGTCGGGCGGTATCGCCTCAGGACGTGGGGGATGCATTGACCCGGCGGTTACCAAGACCTAAAATGGTGGCGTCAAGGCAAGAGTGGGCGACATTTTCGGAGCAGTTTCAGTCCGCCTTCAATGCGCACGAAGCCCCCTTCCCGGGAATCTCTCCCGGCCGTTGCAGGCGCCATTCGGGGGTATATAAACGACGCAAGGCATATGTACAAAAGAAAAAAAAACTCACCGGCAATAGCTTTATACACACACAGTGCTCAAACTCGAACTGTAAATACCCCTTGTACTCACAGTTAGTGAATTCCTCTGCCCGTAGAGAAGACTGGACGTAGAGCTATTACCCTCGTGGGGGCTCGAACCAGTATAAACCCCTGTCTCCTGCTCGTTGACGCCTCGCCCGACCTTCATCTACGCCATTGTTGACCGAAGCGTTTTCTGGGTCCCTCATACGTACTAACCCCCTTTTTATTTCTGCGGACAAGCGATTCCAATCGTCGACAACCCTCATACATCCAACCAAACGCATCCTTAACCCTCTGCCGGCCGCAGCGCCACGTCAGCCTCCTACCGTTCCACTTCTCTTCTCGGTCGCCGGCCGCTATCTAGCAACCGCTCTGCATTAACGCTTGTAACTGCTCAGCTCCAGTCGTGCTAGAAACTGCTCTGCGTCCAAGCTTCCTTGCAACCGTTCTACAGCCATGACCGCCTACCTTCGTCAAGGGACCATGCAGTTGGCAAGCTTCGCAGCAGCGTCGGGGGCAGGAGAGGTAGCGGACGTAGATCAGGCGGGGGCGAGGAAGTGTGAGGTGAAGGCGATCTTGTTGTGGAACTCGCGCTCGCCCTGGAGCGACCCCGCATCGTCCATGACCTTAACGGCGACGGTTCGCCGCCCCCACCACGGGGAGGCGGAAGCGCGCCGCGAACACGGGGTCGTGCCCCTGCTTGCTCCGCGCAGTGAATCCCCTCGTCGCGCGCAGATCGGACCTTGCGGCGCCACCACGTCATTGCAGGGGAAGCCAAGCTGGCCGAGCCGACGAACCGGATTAGATAGTAGCGCAATGTAGAAAAACGCAGCAGACGGCAAGAAGAAAGAACAGCAAGAACAATTCAGAGTTTTTGGTGCTGCAAAAACCTTCCCGCAGCTTTTCTGATTTTCTTCCTCATTACTTGTACAAGTTAGAGATTACAAGCAAAACTAAATTCAGTTACAATTAGCCAATCCGGATTGCTTAACTTGTTGGATCCTAATTAGACTCTTCAGAGTTTAGCCGGGTCAAAAACACTATTTCTAATCCGGCACAACCAAGAAACTACATACTCTAACTCCGATACTAGTTCAGATAACGTCTCGTCTGAACCAGACTCCAACAGACTAGATTACTTTATCTAGCCGACAACAAAACTGAAACAAACTCCGAAAAACCTAAGACTCTGAAGTTTGATCAGACAAACTCCGAAACTGCATCAAAACAAAAACAGACTGGACTACGCCAATTATCCTAATTCAAAATCCGTGCACAAGATTATCTGTAACAGAGATAATGGCGAAGAAGTCGTTTAGGAGGGCGAGGCTGGTCATAGGAGGGCGATGGTGAGCAACCAACCTGCACAGCATCACCGGCGCCATCGACTCGCCCAGAAGCATCAACACCAATTCCGCCGGTGATATACCCATCAATAGAAGCCGTGTGAGCCTCTGCACCTACTGGCGGTACGGAGTTGTGGCAGCGATGGATGTGGGAAGGGGGTAGGACGGAGGCGGTGGATGTGAGGACGGGTGGCCTGTACAGGAGATGGAAGAGGGGGAATGAGGAGAGGAGAAGTTGTTTGTCCTTTTCATATCTTTCAAACACGATTGGATTTGTTCTTCAAATTTTATAGAATTGTAAAAGTCCATCTCCTCTATATATGATAATTTTTTGAGAATTTTTAAAACTTGTACATATAGGTTTCAAAAAACTTTTACAGTAAAAATGGTTTTCATTGGTTATGTTGCAAATATATATACTAGATAGATGCCCGTGTATTGAAATGGAAAACAAACTTACGTGTAAATACTATGTTGTAGTTATACTTTCTTGCTCAAGGGAACAGACGTTTGATGCTGCTTAACTATACCCACTACAAACCCATTAAGAGTTGGGTTTCGGATTACCCATGTAAGAGTAGATGGTATCTACTTGTTTGTTCTTGTTTAAAGTTGGGGTTGCCTCCCTATGTAAGGCTTTGAGCGGCATAGAGGGAGGCATGTCTGTAAACTCTAGATTAGAGCTTCTGCAAGATTTTGGTGTTCTTATATTGTGTGTATGTGCTCCTTGGAAGTTTTACCCTCACGTGAGAGGTTTTGTAAAATTCTCTTCATGATCTAAATGTAAATCATCACTTTACTCATATGTTTGTCTCGAGTTTTAAACTTCTTCTTGTGGTTTCTGTTAGCGATATACTTCTGGAAGGTGCTCCCGCACCGTCCACGCTGCATGCATGGAATACGCGGATGCAGGCAACGTCACGTATAGCAACTCCCAGGATTTAGGATGATTTGTTCTATCTTTTGCTTGCATGCAAATCCTAGGATTAGCTGCCTTATCTGTTTGCCTTGCATCTATATGTACCAAACCTTTTGCTTTGGAAATCTATTGCGTGTTTGTTCCAATTATTCCACGCTTTCAGTTTCTTTTTTGCTTGATTGATGTATGATTGATAGATGTATCTTCTATAGTCCAACTCCTCAATCATCTAGGCAAGTTTCTTCTTGATCAACTAAGTTTTTCCAATAAATCGATTTTTGAGTTGAGAAAATTCTTGAGTTAGATATTGATCCTGTTTGTTTGAGGATTCTTTTGATTGTTCTTACTTACTGTGAAATATGGGAGATCATTTAAGATTATCTTGACCATTAAATCCCCACGAGCAAGCACATAGTGAAGATTTGAATTTTGACCTATTTTTTGTGCACTCTTCCTCGATTTGGAAAAAAATTAGAACTTTGTCCCATGCAATTGAAGGTTGGAATAGTTTTTTAACATTCATAGGAAGGTGTTAACAAAGTTTCATAGAATTTGGACCAACCGATTAAAAGTTACACCAATTTTTGATCTTAAACTCGTGCTGATTTTACTGTTCATCATGTAGCACGGTAGTGCCACCTCAGACTGAAAGTTTTGGAGAATTTACTTCTTTCGTGTGTCTTTGATCTAGTGAGGTTTGAGTTGGTTTCTTTGGGGGGAAATTATTTTGCGATCATTCACCCATCCTTCGGTCATCATTTTTGGTCCTTCAAGATCCACCACCCTATGGGACGGTTTTTGGGGTAGGGCGAGGGGGGTGGAGAGATGAGAGACAATTTTGGGGAGAGGGGCTAGGGGAAAGGAACAGAGGGAGGGGGAGGCAGGTTTGGGGGTGGGGTGCGGTGTAGCGAGGCCACGTGTCGATTGAACGGCGGAGGAGAGAACGTACATACTGCCATCAACTCCTAATTAGAAATAGTAAAGATAGTTTTATAACCATGTCGATGTACAACATGTCAACTATTTGTGACTGATGGAGTACATGATAAATATTTCTGTCATTCTACAAGGGTACAAGTATATATACTCGAAAACAATTTGGTATGACTATTTTGAGATTAATCACAAACTAACAAATTTAAGGTCACCTCTTTATGATGTCGTATGCCATCTTCTCTATCCATCTCCCCTTTCCTTTATCCGACACACTGCCCGCACCCCTTCTTCCATCTCTAATACAAAAAATTAAACTTTGCAAATTATAAATATAAAGTTTCAACTCAAAATTTAAAACTCAAAATTTTAAAATTGAAAAATTTCAAATTAGAGAGTTTCAAGTCGAAAAAATTTCAAATAAAAAAGATTCAACACGAAAAGTTAAAAAAAATTCAAATCAATAAGTTCCAACTCAAAAAATTTAAAATCGAACTCATAAATACAAAAAGTTTTAATTGA
This sequence comes from Guadua angustifolia, assembly GCA_036346375.1. Lineage (NCBI taxonomy): Eukaryota > Viridiplantae > Streptophyta > Magnoliopsida > Poales > Poaceae > Guadua > Guadua angustifolia. The sequence goes on along the minus strand of CM070504.1, from coordinate 79,040,484 downwards.
AAAACTTTTAGTTCGAAAAGTTTCAATTTAAAATTCAACTAAAAAAATTAAACCAAAAATTTTTTGACTTAAAAAGTTTCACCTCAAAAAATTCAAATCAAAAAAGTTTCAAAAAAACTAAATTAAAAATTCAAATTAAAAAGTTTCACCTCGAAAATTTCAAATCGAAAAAGTTAAGAGTCTAAAAAATTTAAATTCAAAAACTTTTGGTTGAATGTTAGCTTCATTAGCTAATATAACATGTACAAGATTAAACTAGTTATTTCGAATTTCCGATATTGGTCGTAAACTCGTAAACTTCGGGCCTATTTGGTAGTGCTCTAAATTCCAGCTTCACCTAAGATCTGAAACTTATAGACTAAAATAAAGTAAATTAAATTTATATTTTTGATCTAAAATATAAACAAGATGAACTATCTAAATATTTTTAATGTACTCATAACTCCAGCTTCATAAATCTAATAAAATTAGAATTTTTTAGCTTCCACACCAAACACACCCTTCGTGCAGACGGTGCGAAGCGCTTCTCGGCTCTTCCTCTCACTCCACGCCGCGTGAAGCTTGCGTACGGTTGACCATAAACTAGTAGCTATTAGGGCATTTCCAATGGATCATTTCTTTGATCGTTTCTTAGAGGAGAGATAGTGTATTAATTGATGTTTAGAAATAATGGCTCTCAATGCATAGTTTCTACCTACTGTTTCTAATATTAATTACCATGCAGTTTTTTGCAGTTTTCTTAGAGGAGAGATAGTGTATTAATTGATGTTTAGAAACGATGAGGAGAACACAATGCAGTTTTTTTATGGTTTCTTAGCCAAAGCATTTAATGAAGAAACCATTTCTAATTTAAGAAACTCTAACCTTCTTTCTCTGCATTAATTTATTGCCACCTAAGATTTTTATCCTATATAGCATGCTAAAAACCATCTAAAAACAGTATTATAAATGGCCTTATGTAGACACAACCTGCACACCGCTTACGCTGCTGACTTGCGCGTGCGGTGAGTGGTGACGCAAGCCGTGACACAACTGTTGGGTGCTGGAGCCGGATGAGCCCCGGAACACTCTAGTGGTCCTCGGCGCGTGCACCAATTTTGATTTTGCGAACTTGCAGCACGGAAACTTCTCGACGTCTGCTCTTGAAGAGTTAAAGACCAGACGATTCTGGAAACACGCGACTACGCGAGAATAGAATAGATTACGGGCCTCATCTTCTTTCCGTCTCCTCTCCCTTATAAAGACGACCATCTCCCCTCCTTCACGGCTTCACAGTAAAGCTCAACTCCTCGCACGCAAAACTCGGGAGAGAGATCCGGAGAGAGCTCTTAACAATGGCGGGGGAGAGGAACAAGGGTCTGGTGCTGCTGGACTTGTGGGTCAGCCCGTTCGGGCAGCGGTGCCGCATCGCCTTGGAGGAGAAGGGCCTGCCGTACGAGTACCTCGAGCAGGACCTGGGCAACAAGAGCGAGCTCCTCCTACGCTCCAACCCCATCCACAAAAAGATCCCCGTCCTCCTCCACGACGGTCGCCCCGTCTGCGAGTCCCTGATCATCGTCCAGTACATCGACGAGGCCTTCCCGGACAAGGCCCGGCTCCTCCCGCCCGACGCCTACGCGCGCGCGCAGGCCCGTTTCTGGGCCGACTACATCGACAAGAAGGTCTACGACTGCGGGACCCGGCTGTGGAAGCTCAAGGGGGAGCCGCAGCTCCAGGCGCGCGCCGAGATGGTGGAGATCCTCAAGACGCTGGAGGTGGAGCTCGGGGACAAGGCCTTCTTCGGCGGCGAGGCGTTCGGGTTCTTGGACGTCGCGCTCGTGCCCTTCACGGCGTGGTTCCTCAGCTACGAGAAGTACGGGGAGTTCAGCGTGGACAAGGAGTGCCCGAGGCTGGCGGCCTGGGCGCGGCGGTGCGGCGAGCGGGAGAGCGTCGCCAAGAACCTGTACGCGCCGGAGAAGATCTACGACTTCATCGGCGTGCTCAAGAAGAAGTACGGCGTCGAGTAGGCCAACCGAAAGATGGATCGATCGGCGGCGAAGTAATAATACATGTAGTAGTAATAAGTATTGATTGGTCATTTACTGCGTGCCTTGCCGTTGGGTTTTAGTGGACTGGACTGTTCGTGTGGTTGGTCGTTGCTAGGTACTCTTGTACTCTTGTTTGCGTCAGTGTGTGCATATGTGGAACGCTTGGGTCAGCGCCGAGTTGCCTCATGCGCTCCATGCGCCGACTGAATAAAGGCCATTTTGGTGATCTTAGTAAGCTCGTTAAAGAACATGCAATCACAATATTACAGGAAGCAAATCAAATATAACAGCCCAAAAGTCCTTCATTAATTGACAAGTTCACTGCGAGTAATACCATGTGAATGAGTGAATCATGTAAATCAACAATTAGACAAGAACAGCCTAATCAACAACCCAAAAATCTAGAATTTTTCGATGGTTCACATGAAGGAAGAGGGGTGAGAAATATTTCATGCTCTGATTTGGGATTCGAAGGCGGCGGCGGCGAAGGGTTTTGGCGGCTGGCGGGCGAGGAAGAGAGGATCAGAGGGCAGTCCATCGCCTGTAACATTTCAAATTTTGTTTTAATGAAATTTAGTTGGTTTATAACCAGTAACCACGGGTAACTAGCCGATAACCGATACTGGGGAGAGCTCGATATCTCGTACGGTAATTTGACAAATTCGTGGGAGATCTGCTCATTAGCCCAAGCAAATCTAGGGTGTACTAGTATCCAGGTACATAGGGGCAAGCAGAGAAGGAGCGCAACGTAGTAACATCAAGAATACTAGTCAGTGCGTGCAACGAAAATTCATACGTAATGACTTCTATCCAGACGTTCGAAAATTTTGAACGCGTTGTAATATTTTTTTTACATGTGTAATATTTTGTTACAACGCGTGCAATATTTTTCTTTGATAAACAGTGAAATACAGCACAGTAAACGAATGTTGCAAGCGTTCAAAAAATATTACATGTATTGAGAAAAAATATTACAAACGTTAAAAAAATATTACAAAAAATATCTGATAGAATAAACAGTAATCAGACGTCCGAACGCTAATTTCTCCTAAATTCATACCACGTCCATATTCAACTAAGAGGGGGGAACGAGTGGAGATTGATGAGACGTTTGGTTGGGGGCGCAGCCGCGCAGGATAAGGAGACGATGGTTGTGGGCCTTGTGGGGAAGGAGCCAGACCGTTACTACTTACCACTAGAAGAGCAGCCTTTGATGTCGTCATCGCGTATCACATTTGGTTGGAGCGGGGCCGATCTTTTGTGGCCAATGTGGTCGCTGTTGGCTCTTGTTGCATTCCATGCCAGCCACTTGTACTGTACCACACACACAACTGTCCACTCGCTGTTCAAAGGCTTGGACGCTTGCTAAGAGCAAATATTTTTCCTCTAAATCACTTATTTAGAGGAGTGTAAAAATTAGAGACACCTTATATCAAATTTGTCTCCAACCCACACTCCCTATTACTCACCCCTATTATTTATGTAAACATTATTATTGCTTTGCACCCATGAATTATTTACTAAAAATAGAAATAACAAATAAAAAAATATTGAAGAAAATAGTAGGGGGAAAGAGAAAGCCTCTAGATATAGGGGTGAGAAGAGGTCTCTCTAGAATCGAGGTTCCTTATGTTGGAGACTCAAAGAACACCCATGTAGGAGACTAACAGACTCGCCTAAGAACACACATGCACTCGAAGGTGGGCCAGAGTTTGTCTTTGCTAGACCCCTGACTTTTCTCATATGTATTGACTGAATATAAAGGAATGCTAATCCTAAACATGGTAGCACTCTGCCCTATTCTCACACTACGCGCCATGCACGGCTTCCACGCAGACGACGTGCTCATGCATGGCTCCAACAAAGCAAAAGCTAAACACACCAACCAGGCACAAGTTCATTAACTAACACACGCGACGCACACGACGCACACGACCTGTGGGCTGTGGCGTGTTTATTTCCAACAAACTCCCCTAAACACGACATGGCGCGTTCCGCCATCACAGCAACATCGGCTCCTCGTTGGTGCGGCCAGAGCGCTTCTCGTTTTCACGGCGATTTCTGGCGAGTGGCGCGCTCGCCGCGCTTGAAACACCGCCCGTAGAGGCCCCCACCACGCCAGAGCTCGAGCTCATCTTTCGCGTCGTCGTCGCGCTCACCATGATCGTCGCTGCCACCATCGCCCTTGTCGCCGTTGCCACGCCACGCATCGCCGACGCACGCTCGCTCCTTGCCGCGTTGCCGACGACGCGCCTCCCACTGCTCCTCAGTGAGGTACAGCCGCCCGACGTCCGCAGCTTCCTCACTGTCGGCTTCCTCCGCCACGCGCAGCCGGCCGACGAGCTCCTCCACGGACATGGTGTTGAGGTCGAGAAGCATCTCGATCGCCACCGCGACCTGCTTCCACTTCTTGGGGACCACGCGCAGGATCTTCTTCACCACGCGGGTGTCCTCCATCGTCTCCCCAAGCTCGCAGTCGCCAACAAGCCCGTTGATGCGCATGGCGAAATCGTCGATGGACTCTCCGTCGAGGAACGCCACGTTCTCGAACTCCTTCATGAGGCGCTGCACGTTCACGGATTTCACGCGATCCTCGCCGACCCTCATCTTCTTCACGGCCTCCCATGCCTCTTTCGCCGACTTCTTCACGGCGAGCCCCGCCTTCAACTCCGACGGCACCCCGCGCAATATGGCGGCAAGCGCCACACATCATCGCGACGCTCGACCTTGTCGGACTCCACCGCGCCCCACAGCCCCAGCGCCTCCAAGCAGTGGCGGATCTAAGATTTTAAGTTAGGATATGCCGAGCTAATATTATAATATATAATTCGGTAAAATCTAATGAACAATTCGATAAACAACTATAAATATTGTCGAGAAATTCGGATATCTGAGTATAAAATAACTAGAAACATGATAATACAAGTATAAATTATAATATAAATAGTTCGAACATTTTAAGTATGAAATATGCATAAAAGAAGTTTACGCACCTACAATAGTTTAAAGAATACAATATTACTTCTTGTTTGGCCTCCGCCTTCTAATAGCCATGAAACTCTTGATTATATCATTTTCATCAATTGAAGAAAATATCTCGTTCAATAAGCGTTTACGGAAAAGAGATGCAATGTTTTCGGAAAAGAGATGAAGCAATGGACGACCTTCTTTGCTTCTCGTTTTGCAATATTTAGGAAAAAAGATGAAACAAAGCGACCTTCATTGCTACATGTTTCTAGAAAAGAGATGCAATGTCTCCGTTACTCTTTATAATTCAACAACTCTACAAACAAAAAAAGCAATGCATCAACAAGCAACTCTCTAGTCTCTAGCAAAGTAGCAATTATATTTGTTTCTACTCTATAAATCAACTAACAGTCATGCACTCAAATTACATGTAGGATCGATATACACTAATATAGCAATCAGAGGGGGGTGAATGATTGTGCGGAAGCTAAAACAAATTTTTATTGATTCTCAAATCACCCCTAAACAAATTATAAAAAACTGCTCCGGTTTCAAAAAAACAGACTGACACATGTTAACTAAAACAGTAATTTCTGAAGATCCAACTGTTGGATTGATGTGAAATTTTAGCTGTAGAAACTAGATTCAATTTTGAAACTAACCCAACAAGAATTAGCTCAATCAGACCTACGGATCTAAATTTATGACCTTCACAAGCTGACTGTATAAAATAATAACAGTATTATATGTATTAGGCGAATCTCACAGGTATGCCGTGGCATCTTGGGCATACAATAGATCCGCCCTGCCTCAAGCTCACCTGCATGACCAAGGACCACTCATGGTAGTTGGTCTTGGTCGGCAGCCAGTAGCTCCACTGGCCGGAGTTGGTGACGACGCGCTCCACGGCGGCACCAGTCTTGGAGCTCTCACGATCTTGGCGGCGATGACATCTTCCGGCTCTGATACCAAATGTTGGAGACTCCGGCAAACACCGGCGCCGGAGACGAACAGGACCTGCCCAAGAACACACACTTTTCGAAGGTGGGCAGAGTGTTTGTCTTTGCTAGACCAGCGGACTTTTCTCATATGTATTGGTGAATATAAAGGAATGCTAATCCTAAACATGGTAGCACTCTGCCCTATTCGCACGGCACGTCGCTGAACGGCCATGCTGCCATCCCATAGGGCCATAGCCACGAACGTCCTGCTCTCTCCTACAAACCCGCACACGACGCGCCATGCACGGCTTCCACGCAGACGACGTGCTCATGCATGGCTCCAACAAAGCAAAAGCTAAACACACCAACCAGGCACAAGTTCATTAACTAACGCACACGACGCACACGACCTGTGGGCTGTGGCGTGTTTATTTCTAATACCTTATAAGGGTTGGGTTGGAACTCATATTTTTTCAATTCTTCTTATAATTTAGAATAGGGAGAGGTTTAAGGAGTGGGTTGGGCTTGCTAAGGGCAAAAGCTCTCGACTCGCCGAGGTTCTGAATAGCGGGTAACGGGGTAGAGGACTCTAGTGGATAAGCTTCGATGCAGTGGATATCGGATTACTAACGATATTGTGGACACTGTATTTCGATACCAAAACCATTAAATGATTCGTAGTTTTGAGTTATCTGTGTACATATAAAACCATATAATAGTATTAAAATAAGGGAGTGTATAAGTATCATCCGGATGTTTTTTTGGTTGAAATCACCCAAATCTAGAACCATTAGATTTCGAATCCAAATTCACCGGGCCGTTGGATCAAATCATACGATCGGATGTAATCGATACTCCCGAACATCCAAATTCACCGGGCCGTTGGATCAAATCATAAGATCGGATCCAAATTCACCGGGCCGTTGGATCAAATCATAGGATCGGATGTAATCGATACTTCCGAATCTCAACAATGATCCAATGGTTCTGGATTTAGGTGATTTCAACCAAAGAAACATCCGGTTGATGTTTATCAAATCCCTTAAAATAATATCTCACTAGTTACAAATAGTTGTTTTGAATATAGCTGCAGTCAAACTTTCGAAACTTTAGCAATCAATATTTCTTTAAAATATTTTAATTGGATACGTTAAAATTCATATGTGTAAATTTCTCTCGAAAAATACTTTCATAATATGATAACATTATTAAGTTTTATAAATATATTATAATAGAAATTAGTGGTTAAAATTGTATTTTAGAGACCGTATGATGTCCAAAACAATAACTATTTATGATCAGAGGGAGTATGGAATAAATATCTTGATCATTATATGTATATGTGTGTGTGGTGACATATTGAAAGGGCAGGTGATGTCGCCTAGAGGGGGGGTGAATAGGCGAAGAATAAATTTAAAACTAAATCACAATGAATAAAACAATCCAAGGTTTTCAATCCGGAGTGTCCGAGATTTTATCCAGGATACTCAGTATAAATGTCCGGACTATCAGGGGTAATTGTCCGGATACTCGGATTGGAGACCTTGAAGAGCCGAGGGTCACCGGTGTGTCCGGTATTTTATCCAGGATACTCAGATAAATGTCCAGGACTATCCGGTAATTATCCGGATACTCGGGTTGGGCACCTCGAGATGAAATTTGAAATTTCTCCAACTTTTAAACAATCTAGTTGAACACAAAGATGATAAACACTAGCGGGAACCTAGATCAAGTAGATGCCTAGCGAGAAACTCAATAATCAAATAGATCGGGCAATTTCAAGATTCAAAATTAAATACTAAAGCAAGAACTAAAGTAAGCAAGAATGAAAAGCAAACTTGGAGCGATGATTTTTCACCAAGTTCGGATCCTTGAGGATCCACGTCTCCGTTGAGGCGGCACCAAGCCGGGTCTCTTTCAACCCTTATCCTCCGGTGTTGCACTTTGCACTTTCATGGCGACCGGTCACCCAAGACACTGGGGGTCTCTTTCAACCCGCTAAGTCCGCCGGTGTTGCACCTTGCACTCGCCGGCTTTCACTTCTTTGATTCCTTTCTTGAGGCGGAATCGAACCTTCACAAACTTCCTACTACCAACCACACGAAGAACCGATGGTATGCCAGAGGTGACCTCCTAGCCGCCTAGGAGTCCTCAACCTCCAAGAGTAACAAATGCTCACGAAGAACAAGCTTGGAGATGTAATCAAGTGCTCAACAACTCAAATCACACTCAACCCGAGCACTACCCTCTCTCACACCCAACCCTTCACTCAAAAGGGGATCACTAAGATCTAGGGTTAGAGGAGCTTTTGGGAGCTTAAGATCACTAAGAATACACCCCAAGGCACCAAGGAACCAGCCCAACAACACCCCTCCAACGGCTACCCAAGAGGGGGCTTTAAATAGAGGCCCCCAAAAAAACTAGCCGTTTGAACTGCGCACAGTCCGGATACTCCGGATCATTTTTACCCCGGAGTGTCCGGACATTTTATTCGGATACTCCGGAATTAAGTTCGGATACTCCGGACTTGACTCAGCAGCCCGACGAAAACAAGCATAACTTTTGATTCCGGACTCCGATTTAAGTGATTTTGGACTCTATTGAAAGCTAAGAACAAGGGCTACACAACCAACAAGGTCTCACTACCCAAATCTCAAAGGGTAAATCCAGATTTCACCAAGAATCCAAGAGAGACCTACAATTCTCACTTTCCGGTACCACCAATACACACTCTCTCTCAATTTCACAAGGATGGATCATTTGAGCACTTGACACATCTAAAAGTCATTCAATGGAGCATCCCTCTTAATAGTACGGCAATCCTTAGACTCAAATTAAAACGAGAAATCTAAGTCTTACATTCAATCCGCATGCCGTCTTCTCCGTGGATGCAATGTGCATGATGTCTTTTACCAAAATGATTGATGACATCTTCGCCTTGTCCAACTTGACTCGATTCACCTCATGAGACTCTCGTCCTATCGACCTTGACTTGACCATCTCTCTCGACGATCTCCACGCCAAGTCGATCTTGATTTAGTCCTCAACTCTTGGTGACACCGCTGTCTTGTTGACCTCGCTTAACGATCATCCTCCAAGATATCTTGGTCATCATACACACACGGACCTAATTCTTTACAAACCACTCATGAAAGACATTAGTCCCAAAAGCTCAATAGATATGAATAAATTGATATTTGTGAGCAGTTGATTACCACAAGTGTTTCATATAAAGAGGCGCAACATAAATGGAAACACTTGACATAAGAAATATTCTCTACTAAGTGCATCATGATGAATATGTAATTGATCTATATGCACTAGAGAGATAATTGCCGATATGATGAATCAATTAAATCATGGCAAGGATCACAGTCTTTACTTAAACGAAGCACATGATAGAATATACACGAATTGTACATGTGCAAACAATATTTGGAATAAGAGTAAATATGTGATCCAACTCTAGATTAAACTTCACTAAGAGAAGTGCATGAGAAGGTACACAACTAAGACATGCATGCACCAAGTCAATCTATAACAATGTGAAGTTTAACTCTAGTTAATACATGCACACTAAAAGCAAAGCACATAATGAACTCAAATGAACATATATGCACAAATAAATATGACATAAACCAATGTGCATATATACAATCAACATACTACTTGGAGTTCACTATGCATTTGCACAAAAGGAATGCAATAACAAATATGGAAGGGATACCGAGATTGCATACCTTATCTTTGCTTAACTATCCACTTGATTTTCCTCTAAATAGATGAGACTAATACTCAACTTGGCAATGAACATGTTAGTCTCATAGCAATATAATCATATTAGAGGTTTGTCATTTGCTAAGCACTAAGTTAAGCATTTACACAATTACATAGATTGTCATTATATGCGTTTGTCATTAATCACCAAAATAACATAAGTGCCTAGATGCACTTTCACATATCCAGTGAAAACTCTTTTATCATAAAAACTTTGTGAAATTCACATGTATAAGTTTTAAAAATTCTCAAAAAATTCATATATAAGGGAGATAAATTTGTACAATCCTGTAACATTTAAAGACCATACTTAATAGCATGTCAAAGACATGAAAAAGAAAATTTCAGCTTGAATAGTGATTTTTCGCACTTTAGCACTATTCATCTCGTTGTTTGTCTTTTTCATATCTTTCAAACGTGATTGAGTTTAGTCTTCAAATTTTACAAGATTGTAGAAGCTCACCTCCCCTATGTATGGTAATTTTTTTGAGAAATTTTTAAAACTTGTACACATGGGCTTTACGGAACCTTCGCGGTAAGAGGGGTTGTCGGCGTATTTCGCTTGCAGGATTTCTCCCAGGACGGAGAATAAGGTTCGGTAGAGGGCGTCTTCGCGGTCGGACACCCTAATGGCTCTCCCTCGAGGGATCCGGGAGTCAACAGATCAAAGAACACACCAATTTACCCAGGTTCGGGCCCCCAGTGTAGGTAACAGCCCTACGTCCTGCTAGATCTTTGTTGATGTATATTGAGCTGGTTACAATGTTTTTCCCTCAGATTTTCTGCTCATTTTTTGCTCTCTCTCTCTCTCTTTCCCTTTCTTTTCCTCTCAGTTTGTTCCACTCAGTCCTCAGTTTTTTCTCCCTCCCTTCTCTCATGCACCAGAGCTCCTTTATATAGACTGGGCTGGCTTGGGTAGGTGAGAAGGTGACATCATAATGATCTATAATTCATTTATTACACCCATCACTGTAGTCCTGTCCCCTAAGCCTCATTCTCTGTGTCGCTGTATGGCTTCGCCCGGTCCGCCCGGGATGTGACTTTCCTGCGACGGGTTAGCTGTGAGCCGTCAGAGGGATGGGCCGTTGTCACGGCCCCAAATTCGGGATCGGTTCATGCGGCTAACATTAGCGCCAACCAAATTTTGGCCGCATTGAGATCCACTGTTAACTTCAGAATCTATCCCAAATTTTTTCACTTAAGAATTTCCAACTTAGCCAAATTTAAGAGCTAGAAATTTTAGTGTACAAATGTGGTTTTCATTAAAGTTCAGAGCCTTGTAACTTGAGAACTATAAGGACCTAGAGTGTGCATGTTAGTAAAATGAAAACTAGAAACTTTTCTCTATGCAATGGTTGAGTTTTGAGCCCAATCCATCATCAAATACTAATTTAATTCATAGCGTCAAGATTGAATCCAAGTGCTGAAATTCTGGGACTTAGCCATTTCTATTGCTTCCAAGTGGGGTCAAGTGTGCAGCATCTAAAAGAAATTGAGGTGCAGCCACAACAAATCAGCAGCCTCCTCCCTCAACCCAAACGTGCAGCACCTTCTTTGAGCTCTCCTTCCCCCAAGCAGCCACCACAAGCTTTCCTCCAGCTCCTCCCTTTGGTGGCGCCTCCCCTGCAGTCTCCCCCAAGCTGGCGCCCTCCCCCTTGCTGTCCTCGAGCTGCTGCACCCTCTCCTCCTGCAGCACCTCCTCCAAGTGCAGCCCCTCCTCTTCCTCCTCCACTCCATGAGGTAAGGCTCCCTAGGGTTTAGGTTTTGATGGGTTATTTCCTGGTCTTGAGTGCTGCCATGATGTATTGGGGGCTTAGATGAGTGGAGAATCAAAGTTTGAATGGGGAATAATCAATCTAGGGTTTGGAGCAAGTTCTGAATTTTCGAGCAGAATTTTTAGCTACTGTTTCGGGCTGATTTGAGAAAATTCTGAGCATCTCCTGCTAGGTTGTCTGTAGAGAAAGTTGTGGGTAATCAAATTACCTTTCATTTCCAACTGGAATCACCTCATTTCGTTAATCCAGCTGAAAGTTATGTCTAATTTAGTGCATGCTGCTCTGAAAGTGCTGATATTGTGTAGCTGAAACTTGTGGTGTGAATAAGAATTAGTTAGAGGCCGAATTAGAAATTAATTTTGCCTGTGAAGTTTTAGGAAATTTCTTGTAGATTGTAAAAATGTCATCCTTTACTCAATTCTACTAAGTATAGCAATTTATATGTTGAATTTTGTGCATGCTGTCTGAAACTTTGAAAAATACTGAACTCTGAAAACTGCCCTCTGTTGCTGGCTGAACTGGGAGTTACCTAGGCAGAATCTGAGTGATTGGCCAAATCCAGGTTGTAGGTCTATGTCTTGTGGTCGTTTCGAGTATAAGTTTGCTCAATTTGATCAAACGGTTCAAAAGTTATGGCCATTTATGTCAACGCTGTTCTGAAATCAGTTTGTGCTGAAAATTTCAGACTTGGGGCTAAAGTTCAGAGTTTATTTGCAAGCTTTACTTTTGTAATCTGAATGTTTTGATGCATGGTAGAGTTAGATCACCCTCTTGTGGTCTTTTCGAGTCCATGAAGTCAATTTTGGATTAGCCAAATAAAAGTTATGCTTGTTTAGATGAATGTGCTTGTTATTTTCAGATTTTGCTATAGAATAGAAGTGGAGTTTAGCAATTGTGTTTTCAGTTTTAAATTGAGTTGAATGTTTGCGCTTTTGGAGCTAGCTTGGGTGATAAATGGTTAAGTCTCTAACTATGGAGGTTTCGGCTCAAATAGGGTTGAGCAAATTCATAATGTCGCTTGGTTGCTAGTGTGGAAATTCGCATTTGTATTTCGTTTTGTCTTGATGAGTGCTTGCATTATCGTCTTTAATTCTCATTCCATCTCATATGCATTGCATGCATCTCATTCATATGCACTGCGTGTGTAGAGAACGAAACCACGGAGGGTGGCGTGGCCGTGGTCGGGGACATCGGTGGGCAAGTTGCCGTTGAGGATCCTAGAGAAGCTGCAGCAAGCACCTAAGCATGTTTATCCTTATGTATCGTTATTTTTGAGAATAACGTGATTAATTGAAATGTTAAGTATTGCATTAGGAATTGCCATGTGGGATAGGAATAGATCCTATTTGCTGCACGTACACCCCTTGTATTCGTCGAATATCTCCTTTTGAGCTAGACTATGGGTATTAATGAGTCCGTGCTTAGAATGCTTAGATGTCGGGGTTGGGCCAAGTGACGGAGGGTTACTGTCACTTGCGTTGTTATCATTATACACATACTACATTATGTCGGACTTGGAATTGGGAAAGGTTTTGGAAAGAAATGAATTGTGGACCCAGGGGAGTTGGTTCATTTGGGTACGGAGACTCAAATGTGTAGCCCGTCTGTGTCGATTAAGGACCGATCCGTAAGTGGAATAAGATTGAGCACACCCGGTTGGTCGCATGTGCCGATTATGGTGCGATGTCGCTCTTTCTCTCATATGGAATCGATGGACCGTAACTCTCGTGGTTGGGCGTGGTTGAGGCGAGGCTTAGCGACTCTCGGCGCCAAGCCGGGCTTAGAGGCCTTTCGAGGGTGCTAGGTTTTCGGACGCAGGAGGACGCTTCGGCGATTGGGTATGATTGGGAGGGTTGACACTAGGCCCTTGTGGTAAGTGTCGTGCGATCAATGCTTCCTGCAGGGTTAATTAGCGATTCGAATTGCGCGCTCTCGGATATGAGCACGCTTGGTCCGAACTTCTTCTGCGTAGTAAACAACTTGAACTTGTGGTTCGCCGTTGGGCTTGAGCTAAATTTTGATATGAGATGACTTGCTTTACATTCTCATTAATTACAATATCATGCTAGAGGTAGGTGCTTTTACATTTGCTAATTATATTGAGAAAAACTTGAGTAGATGACTAAAATTGAAACAAAGTTAAGCATTTCCGCACTTTTAACCTAAGCTCATTTACCTTGCTACCGCTAAATGCATCTCCTTTGGAGTCGGTCATATATGGACCCGGGTAAGTCTTGCAGTACCATACGTACTCATGCTTACGCTTTGTGGTTTTCAGTGAGGATCGGTGGGCGGATGCGAGTTCTGCCTCATCGCCTCTCGGTGGCCAAGGCGGGGCGAGTAGAGGCTTAGCGACATCGCTACGCCGGAAGTGTTCAGGCGAGAACACTTCCGGAGAGTTTTATTTTGCTAATGTGTTGCGATTTGATTCATTTTTGTTGTATAGTTAGCTCCCAAATCTATGTCATGACTATGTTTAATTACTTGTCTATTTCCGTCGTTGAACCTTGTTGTATTCTCGTGCTTAATTCATGTTTAGTGTTGCTTCTAGCTATGTTGATCCTTATGCTTGTGGTTGTGGTTGTGATATAATTGTTTAGCCAATTGTTTCTTCTGTCACGAGTGGATGTCCATACTTCTAGGGCGTCATGCCTAAATTTTGAACTTTTATCTTCTTTGTCTAGTCATGTTTTATATGCTTCTAGTATGCTAGATGAGTTGTTTAGTTGGGTGGTTGTCTAGTTTGTCTTTATGCTTGGGTTGGTGTTGTTTTTGTGCTTCGCGTTGCGTGTCGATTGTGAAGTTTTGGGTTCGTTGCCACTTTATGCGAATTGAACTGATATGGCATTGGAAACCGGTATGCGAGGCGATCTGGCGAGTTTCGGGTTGCATCGGGGAATCTGGGACGGTTGTCGAGTTCATCGAATGGGCCGCGTTGTCTCTATTGGGCTTGGGTGTTAGACTGCGAGCGCCACCGGCGATCCGTTGCTAACCTCCAATTCGATGTGGACGACGGGACATTCGATAACCCGAGGATGCAGGCGGCTCTCTCGGCCGTCGCCGTGTTGACGGCAGAAATTCTTCGCAATCAATGGCTCGACACGAGTGTCAAGGAAGAGACTTCAAAGCGAAGCCTCCTTCTCTTCCTTTTGGTCGCTGCGTGGCGGCGAGTGGGGCTGATCGCCCGCTCGCCGCCAAAGCCGCCACGCTGGCCGGCCGCCCGGCAGTGGGGCTGATTCACACTTTGCTTTCGCCCGAGCCGCCACGTGGGCGGCGTCGCGAGTGGGGCTGATCGCCCGCTGCTTTCGCCAGTACGCCACGTCGGTCGGCCGCGACGAGTGGGGCTGATTTAGCTCGCCGCTAAGCCAAAGCCGTCCGTGGGCGGCCGCCGGCGTGATGCGGCTGATCCGCCGCTTGCTGCTCGCCGAAGCCGCCCGTGGGCAGCCGCCCGGCGAGTGCGGCTTGATTAGTTTACTGCTTTCGCCGAGCCACCATGTGGGCCGTCGCCCGGCTAGTGGGGCTCGATTCGCCGCCGCCGCAAGCCGCCACGTGGGCGATCACCGGCGGGTGGGGCTCGATTCGCCCACTTTGCCGCTAGGCCGCCACGTGGTCTTACTTGTCTGCAGCGGAGAGGCTACCCTAGCGTAAAGTACGTCGACAGTAGCCTCCGGGTTCGTCCTGGAACGCGCGCCAGTTTCTTTTAAGCCTCATTTAATGTTGGTGCGTTCCTGGATGGACCTACCGCTTCTAAGTACGCAATCGTCTCGATCCTTCCCGCTTCCGCCAATTTTTCTCGGGACCTGAAACGTTGTGTACTTTCGCCCTTTTCGTGAACCGTCTGTGTGAGGGACCTATATATACGCGCATCCATGACCAACAGTTCACGCTCTTTCTGATTCCTGCGCACTTTGCTTTTTGCCCTTTCAACTCCCCTGTCTAAAGACCTTGCTCTCGCTCCAATGGCGCAATCCTTCCCATCTTCTTCTATCGACAGGGAGAGGGCGGCGACGCTCTCCAAAATCGCGGTTGAGGGTTCCCTCCACCTTCGTCATGGAACCCTCGCACCGCGGTGCGCACCCGGGGAGATCGTCGTCTTTGCCTGGGGATTACTGGTGGGCCTGGTGCCGCCCTTCTCCGAATTCTTTTTCACCGTCCTCCATTTCTACGAAATTCACCATCTTCATCTTACTCCCAACGCCGTCCTCATTCTCTCCACCTTCGCACACCTCTACGAAATGTTCGTGGGGGTGATACCAATCTTCCCCTTTTCTGGTACTTCTATACTCTCCGCGGCCTCACCGACGGTGGGGTCGTGGGGAGTTGCCATTTTCGTCTCCATGACGGGTTGGCCCCCCGCTACATTCCCTTCCAGGCGAAGTCCAACTGGAAGGCGTGGCAGAGCGACTGGCTGTACGCCGGCGACGACAGCGGGGTCGACGCTCTCTGGATGCCTTGCACGCCGGCGGAAGCCCGCGAGAGTTGGAGCTCACCTGTCGAGGAGGCGGTAGAACTCCTGGCGATGGCGGCCCGCATCAACCGGTTGCGAGACGCCTGCCTGACTGGGGTGCTAGTAGTCCGGGTCTTCGTAGCCCGGAGGATCAATCCCCTTCGTCGACGTGCCCGCCCTGCATGGCAGTACACGGGGTAACGATGACATGACCCGCACACACCCGAGCCGTAAGTTCTCAATCTTCTTATGAATACATATTTTCCTTTGTGGTCGCCATCAACCAACAATCTTGTCTTTCTTTTTTCATCAGGCACGGGGAACTTGGACGGCCCCACCATCTCCAAATGGTTGGCCGGACTGCTCTTGCCAATGCCGAGGGGCCTGGATCTCCCCGCCGGGGCCCGACCGCTCTGCGATCTGGAGTCCGCAGAGCGCCTCCGGATCATCAAGCTGTTTCCAGCAATGGACTCCACTGGCCCTTCGACGCTGCTGGCCCGCGGTCCCTTGGTGATCAGGGACCCGGCCCCAGCCGACGATCAAAACACAGGCAAGCAACCGTGCCCTCCGGACGCCCCGGGTGCAGACCCCAAGAGGCCTCGCACCGAGGACCGGACTCCCGCCGCCACCGACTCCGCCGCTCCTCCAAGCACGGCCGGAGTGGCGGGGTCTTCATCCGGGGTGACAATGTCCGTTGCCCCTACTCTGGCGCCGACTCCACCGACGCCAACTCCTTTGGCACCGACCTCATCGGCGCCAATTCCGTCGGCACCGACTCGATCTGCTGCCGCCCGCCAGGGCGGGCTCGCACTTCCAACGACTTCATTCATTTTCCGGTCACCTCCAAGGGCAACCCCCCAAGGTGCTCCGACCAAGCAGACGCCCACAGCGCCAACTGACGCAACGGGGACTCATGCCCAGGGGCTACCCGGCACCTCCGAAGCGGCCCAAGTGGACGTCGTCGGCGCCAGCACTTCCGCCCTCCCCACTTCGGTCGTCCTCACCGCTTTAACCTCCCGCTTAGCTGCGCTGCTCGCCGAACTTGGCGAGGTGCACGCATCCTCGGGCGCCCTCCTCACGGCAGCCACCCAGCGCGAAGCGCAAATGTCGCAATAGATGGTGGCGCTGTGCGAGGAGCTGACTTAAGAGAGGGAGAAGGGGAGACGCCGCCGCCCGCGAAGAGGGCGATGGGCGGCCGCCGCTTAGCTAAGCGGAGGCC
Source organism: Guadua angustifolia (assembly GCA_036346375.1). Lineage (NCBI taxonomy): Eukaryota > Viridiplantae > Streptophyta > Magnoliopsida > Poales > Poaceae > Guadua > Guadua angustifolia. The sequence continues at coordinate 79,023,331 of CM070504.1, read as the reverse complement.
GAGGCGCGCAGGCGGCGGTGGAGGAGCTGCGTCGCACGCTGCACAACCTCGCCTTCATGCTCCGGCCAGCTTATCGACGCATGGCGAGGTGCCTAGAGCCTTTGGGGGTGGACCTTCGCTAGCTGCTCGAGCCTTCGTCCCTGCAATACGCCCATGGCATCACTCAGGTCGCCGAGGCCCTCAACGGCCTGCTTGCCACCTTGGCTGCTCGCTCCGCCCGAGAAGGGTGGGAAGTCACGGTTGCCATCGCGACGTTCATGTTCGCCTGCTGCGCCAGCCGCGACGCCTCCTTCGATCCGATGGCCGTCGTGGTCGGTATTGAGGGAGACGAGGCCCAAGCGCAGGCGCGCGTGAGTGAGGCAGCGGAGCACGTGGCCGGGGCTGATGCACGTGATATACCTGGACACCGACGTCGCACTGCCGGAGCAGGAAGCTGGGGATACCACCGGGCATATCCAAGTCACTAACGATGAGTAGCTGCCCAGGCCGCCGCCTTTGTTTACTTCATTTCTTCTTTTTCTTGTTTTGCCTTTCTGTATGCAAAAACTATCTTAGTAATCACAATGAAATTAGCACCTTTTGGCTTTACCTGTATGTTTGTTTGTTTGCGTTTGGTTGCGTTTGCTAAACTCAACCACCGGGCGACCAGCCCCCAGTCATGCCACGATGCGAACCTGAGCGCTTAGGTTAGGTCAATGCTTCGGCGCTTCTTTGATGATCGCATGCAGCCGCTATAAACGCAAACAAAAGTTACGCAAGACACGCAGAATGTAGACAAATAGAGTCTTAAGTCCCTGCGCGAGGTTGTCACTGGCCCATGCCCCTTCGGAACTTAGATCCTAGTGATCTCTCGGAACCAGACCGCAGCGCTGCGGGCAAGGCAGCAGGTCCCCAGGAGTGGTTTTAGGCCAGCGGTGTCCGCGGTGACAAACCGGGGTGTACCTGTTGCGTTTGGACACTGTGCCAAACTCGCCCTCCGGTCGCCCGTCCTTGCCCGACGCTAACGCTGGGTGTCTCCCTTTATCAGCAAGGAGCCGTCAGGTTACCGGCGACCGTGACAACCATGCACAACCCGACCCAACAGGGCGCAAATATGAAAGATAGATCGATAATACACAATGCAAACAACTTATCTTGATCACAGGCGTCGAGCGACCAGCCCCCAGGCTTGCCGCAATGCAATCTCGAACGTTTAAATTAGGCCAGTGCTTTGGCACTTCATCTGTGATTGCACGCACAAACTGCAAACACAAGCAGACGTTACGCAGGGCATGCGGGAAATAGACTAAAAGAACATAAGTCCCCACGCGGGGTTGTCATGATCCCTTTCTTTTTGGAACTTAAGCCCTTGTGATTTTTCTCGGAACCAGACTGCAGCGCTGCGTGTCAAGGTAGCGGGTTCCCAGGAGTAGGGGTGAAAACGGAAAACGGTCGGAAAACACTAAAACCATTTTTGTTTTCATATTTTTTCTCGGAAACGATATCGGAATCGATAACTACGGAAACGAAAACGGCATCGGTAATTGAAAATATCGAAAGCGAAAATTCGATACAAAATATATATCGATAACGATCGAATCGAAAAAGAGACCCAGAACGTCGTAAGGACATGTACCACCAATTGACTTCAAAAAATTCACACAAATAGTACATCCACATAGAAATTAGTAATTAATAAATATTCACAAATTTACGATGAACACACATCAAATTTTAGACTTGAATGACTACATTAGAGTTTTATTTTTATGATATTTAAAAATATCTATGATTGGTTAAATCATGAAAATGGGTGAAGATTGTAGCCCTCGTGATAAGCTTCGCATAGAGTCCAAAATCACCTAAATCGGAGTTCGGAGTAAAAAGTTATGGGCGTTTAGTGACCGAAGGAGTGTGATTTGTGGGTGGAATAATTCCGGTAATTACCGACGGAATTTACCGATTTTTCCGGATATCGAAGGAAACGGTCGGAACCGATCAAAACCGTTACGTTATCATTTCCGACAAAATTATCGATTCCGATTCCGAAAATTACCGATACCGACACGTCCGGTTGAAAAATTTTGAAAACGGTTTTCGGAATTTCGGGAATTACCGATACTGTTTTCACCCCTACCCAGGAGTGGTTTTGGGCCTGCGGTGTTCGCAGTGACAACTTGAGGTGTGCTAGCCGCATTGAACCACCATGTCGCACTCGCCTCCTGGTCTCCCGTCCCTGCCCGACGCAAACACCGGGTGTTACCGCATATCAACAAGGAGCCACCAAACTGTCGGTACCAATGATACCCGCGCCAAATGCTACCCACCGAGGCACAAGTAGGAAAGGCAAAAAAGATAAAGCGAAAACCTTTAAGGCAAACAAATTCACTGACCGTCAACAGTCGCCGATCAGCTAAGGGAGAGCCCACCCTTTTAGTTGATCGGAGCGAACTACCAAGTACTTACAGTTCTTAGGGATAAAATTTTCACAACAACTCCAAGTTGTGGGAGTTTGCCAACTCTTGGCCGTCCTCAGTGGCCAACCGGATTGCCTCGGGTCGAGAGACTGAGACCACCTTAAAGGGGCCCTCCCACAGGGGAGACAGGTTTATTTGCGGCCGCATGGGCACAATTGCAATGCAAGATCAGTCGCCTTGCCGCCTGTTCTCTCTCGACCGGGTGGCATAGACTTTGCTGGTACCGAGCGGCACGCAAGGCTGCTCGGTCGCGCACCTCCTCCAGAAGGTTGACTTCCTCTCCGCGGTGGTCTTCTTGGCCTTCTTTGCTGAACGCCAAAATACGCGGGGAGCCCAGCGACAGCTCGGACGGAAGGACAGCTTCTACCCCATAGACCAGGAAGAAAGGTGTTTCTCTAGTCGCCCGATTGGGTGTGGTTCGAAGCGATCACAACACAGTCGGGAGTTCTTCCGTCCACCGCGCCCCTACTTATGGAGCCGATCAAATGCTCTGGTCTTAAGGCCCCTCAACACCAACGTGTTGGCGCGCTCCGCTTAGCCATTACTCCTCGAATGGGCCACCGAAGCAAAGCATATCTTGGTGCCCATCTCATCACAAAACTCCAGGAATACCGCGCTGGTGAATTGAGTGTCGTTGTCCGTGATGATGTGATTGGTGACTCCAAAGCGGGTAAAGATTCCGTGCATGAACTTGATAGCAGCGGAAGCCGTGATGGCGTGCACTGCATCGACTTCAACCCACTTGGTAAACTTGTCGATGGCGACGAATAGATGGATGAAGCTCCCTGTGGCTTGTGGGAACGGGCCCAGGATATCCAGCCCCCAGACTGCGAGCGGCCAAGAGAGCGGGATGGTTTGCGGTGCCTGGGCTGGTTGGTGAATCTGCTTGGCATGAAACTGTCACACCTCGCATCTCTTCACCAGCTCGCAGGCATCCTAGAGGGCAGTAGGCCAATAAAATCCTTAGCGGAACGCTTTGCCGACCAGCGTCCGATTGGACATATGGCTCCCGCACATGCCTCCATGGATATCAGAGAGCAAATTGCTCCCCTCTTCCCGAGTGATGCACTTCAGAAGAATTCCATTTCTACTCCGGCGATATAGGTCCCCACCTACCAGAGTATAGCACTTGGCCTTGCGTGCAATTTTCTCTGACGCATCATCGTCGGGGATCACTTGGTCCCACAGGAAGGCTAGGATTGGATCCATCCACTGCCCTTCCTGGCCAAGTGCGGCTATCATGGGGTGATCGCCCAAGTACTCCACCTGGCCAAGTGTTTCCCAGCCTTCGCTCCAACGGCGGCGTCCTCCCTCCGAGAAGCGGGATCGAGGTGGCGTGTTGTCCTCCCTCCGAAATTAGAAATTTGAGATAGCCACGCCGCCTTCCCCTCTTGAATCGGAGGCCGAGACAGCCACACCGTCGTCCCCACCATGTACGGGGGCTGCGACGGACGGTCGCGTAAGTCTTTCTTCGAAGACCCCGACAGGAACAGCAGATCTTGATGACGCGAGTTGTGAAAGCCCGTCCACCATATGGTTGTCGCGTCGAGGGATATGGATATATCCCAGTCCTTCAAAGTGGCATTCCATCTTTCTGACCTCCGCCAAGTACGCGGCCATGGTGGGGTCAGAACATTGAAATTCCTTTCGCGACTGATTGATGACTAGCAGGGAGTTGCCTCTTACTTGGAGGTGCCGGACTCCTAACGACAAGGCGGCGCGCAGCCCCACCAGCAGGCCCTCATATTCGGCGATGTTGTTGGTGGCCTTGAAGTCCAGGACGACCACGTACTGGAGGATATCACCGGCCGGGGAGACCAGGACAACTCTAGCCCCCGCGTCTTCGATCCTGAAGGAGCCGTCGAAGAACAAAGTCCAGGGAGAAGGCGCAGGTATCTCTTCAGCTTCAGGAGTGGCGGGAGTCCATTTGGCAACAAACTCCGCCAGCTTCTGGCTTTTGATGGTGGTGTGGGGTATAAACTTGAGACAGAATTCCCCAAGCTCCACCGACCACTTGGCGACATGGCCTTCAGCTTCCCGGTTGTAGAGGATCTCTCGCAGAGGGTAGGCAGTGACCACCGTGATCTCTCGCCCCTGAAAGTAGTGCCGCAGCTTCCTGGACGCCATTAGGATAGCGTACGACATCTTCTGTGCTTGCGGGTACCTGGTCTCCGCCTTGTGTAGCACCTTGCTGACGTAGTAGACCGGCTTCTGGACGCCCTCCTTCTCTGCCACCAGCACCGCGCTCACCACCGTAGGGGTAGCGGCGATGTACAGGAGCAATGGTTCGCCAGGCCTAGGGGCAGCCAGCACTGGCGGGGAGGAGAGGTACTGCTTCAAGTTTTTGAATGCTCGTTGGACCTCTTCAGTCCACTCGAAGTGGTTGGTCTTTTTCAGCAACTTGAATAGCGGTAGGCTTCTTTCCCCAACCGGACGATAAATCGCCCGAGGGACACCAGGCGACCAGCCAGGCACTGCACCTGCTTGAGCCGAACCGATGGCTTCATGTGCTCAATGGCCGCTATCTTGTCAGGATTGGCTTCAATGCCCCGACTAGACATAAGGAATCCTAACAGCTTCCCAGAGAGCACGCCGAACACATATTTCTCGGGGTTGAGCTTTAAGCAATTCTTCCGGAGATTAGCGAAGGTTTCCTCCAGATCTTCGATCAGTTCTTTGCTCTTCTTAACTTTCACAACCAAGTCATCGATGTACACCTCAAGATTCCGCCCTATCTGTGGATGGAAAGAAATATGCATGACGCGTTGATAAGTAGACCTAGCATTTTTTAACATAAAAGCCATTTTGATATAGCAATAAACACCCATTGGGGTTACAAAAATGATTTTTTTTCGTCTTCCGCCGCCATGCTAATCTAGTGGTACCCAGAGTACGCGTCTAGAAAGCACAGCAGCTCGCACCCTACCGTCGAGTCAACAATGAGATCAACGCGCTGCAGGGGGTAAGGATACTTCGGGCAGGCCTTGTTGAGGTCGATGAAGTCGATGCACATCCGCCACTTCCCATTGGATTTCTTGACAAGCACAGGGTTGGCAAGCCATTCGGGGTTAGAGATTTCCCTGACAATCCCTGCGCACAACAACTTCTCTACCTCCTCCCGAATGGCATCTTGCCGCTCTGGTGCCTGCCTCCGGACCTTTTGCCGGGCCGGGCGCACTCCTGGGAGCGTTGCCAATCGGTGCTCGATTACCTCCCTGGGGACCCTAGTCATATCGGACGGTTGCCAGGCAAACACGTCGAAGTTAGACCGGAGGAAGGTGACGAGCGCATCTTCCTATTTGGCGCTGAAGTTGGCGCCAATATTGACGGTCTTCCCGGGCTCGCCCTCGCTCAATCAGACCACCTTAACCTCACCGGCCGAGCCTGGCGAGGCACAGGTCTTCGCTAGAGGGGCTCCCGAATAGGCGGCATCAGCCTGCCTTACACAGGTGGCGTCGGCCAGGTCCAATGTGTGCTTGTGGAAGCGCAAGGCTTCCAGCCTGTCCACCTGGATGACTATGGGGCCACCAGGCCCTAGTATCTTCACCGCCATGTATGCATAGTGGGTCGCCGCCATGAACTTGGCCAACGTCGGTCAGCCAAGCAGGGCGTTGTACGGGAGGTCGAAGTTGGCGACTTCGAAATCCACTATCTCCGTACGATAGTTACTTTCCTCCCCGAAGGTGACATGGAGGCGCACCTGGCCCAGGGGCACCGAGCCAACCCCCGGGGCGATTCCATAGAAGGGCAAGGCCGGGCGCAACTCCTGCCACGATATCTGGAGCGCCCGAAATGCCTTGGAGAACAGGAGGTTGATGGAGGTCCCTCCGTCCACTAGCACTCGCCCAAGCTTCACATTCCGGATCGTGGGCGAAACCACGATCGAAAGGTGACCTAGGCCGGCGGTGCTCTCAGGGTGGTCGCCCCGACTGAAAGTGATCAGTTCCTCCGACCACTTCAGCATCCGACCCGCCCCTGAGCTCGGCACCGTGGTGCAGACCTCCCTCCTCAGTCATTTGTACGTCGTGTTGGAGGGGTAGGTGGCCGAGCCACCATGAATGTACGCCACGGTTTGATCTACCTGCTGGAAGGCCAGCGGGGCAGGGTCCTTGTCCTGGTCGTCATCGTGGGGGCGGCGCTCCTTAAGCCGCTACTCCACCATCTTACTCACAACCTGGCAACTGGCCAGGTCGTGGGTGTTGGACCTGTGGATCGGGCAGTAGGGCCTGCCCTCCTCCTCGTGGCGGTCATTTCTCTGACCACGGCGATCATCTCGTCGGTCACGGTGGTCGCGCCCGCGGCTTGGTAACCCTACGCTCATGCTCAGCAGTCAGGACCCGCCTGGTCTCAACCGCCTCACGCCTCTTTGCCTTCTTGCTCGCAGGGTCGGGACCCCTCGAAGTCCCGCTTTGTCTCCATGTGATCGCCATGGGCCGGACATCGCCCCGAGCTTCCACACCACGCGCACTTGCGCCAGAGAGAAAAGCTCGGAGGTAGTGGTGATGCTGCGGGTGGCCATCTTCTCCCGCATCTTGTGGTCCCGAACGCCTCTCCGAAAGGCGATGATGACCGACTGCTTGGAAATCTGGGGGATCGTATTGCGACAATGACTGAACCGTCGGATGAAGTCGCGCAACGATTCCCCTCTCTCCTGCTCGAGGGCATGGAGATCGTCCTCCACACCCGGTTGTGTGTATGAGCCTTGAAAATTGGCGATGAAGAGGCCGCACAACTCCTCCCACAAGTGTACCGATCCTCGCGGGAGGTTCAACAGCTAGGAACGGGCGGACCCCGTCAAGGCCGTTGGGAAATAATTGGCCATGGCCTTTTCGGACCCGCCAGTAGCCCGCACCACCGTGGTGTAGATCTGCAAGAATTCTTCCAAATTGGTGGTGCCATCGTACTTTTCGATGGATGCCGGGCGAAACCTTTCGGGTCACGCCACACGGCGTAGCCGTCGGGAAAACGCCTGGCACCCAACGCCATAGGGGGAGTCATACCGTCCACCTGAACCCCAGCCCGGAGACCGTGCCGGGGAGTGCGGATCTCGACTCCCCAAAGAATCGGAGGAGTGGACCTCCTCCTTGCTCCGAAGGTGAGAGTCATGGGAGGAGCTTTCATCCCCAGGAGCCATCCGCCTGTCGCGGCCTTGCCCCTGGGCGCGACGGCGCTGCAGGTGATTACGCAAATCATCATCGCGCCACCGGCGATGCTTCTCCAGATGAACCCTCAGGTCCTCGCGGCTCCCCGTGGAACCGGGACCCGTGTCTTGTACGCCCTTTCCTTTGCTCTAGCTCTCCTGGCTAGAGCGCTTCCTGCTCGGGCGATTGGAAGCTTGGGTGCGTCAGCACGCACTCTTGATTGAGGAGTACCGACGGTACCTGTTCGGTCAGGCATCCCCACACAAAGCTGGGCTACGTCTACGAGGCCACGGCGTGGCCGGGGTGTCTCCTACGAGTTCCACCGGAAGGTGGTCCAGGAGGAGACGGACTGCATGCAGGTTCTGGGTCGGAGTGGCTGCCTCCATGGTCAACCGTCGCCGAATCGGATGTCCCGCCGCCAGGGGGGCACCACCGCCTCCCTGCAGGGCGCGCTTGAGATGATGCCTTGTCCGGCGAGAGTGCCGGGACGTGTCTTGGGCGTTGCTAGCCTCCGTCGCCTCTTTTTGCTGTGAGTGCGAACCCGCCATCACCAGATGCGTGATCCTTCCAGACAGAAGACCGAGATCCATCGGAAAGATGGCTGGGTGAGCTAACCACTAGCCCCCTACCTAGCGCACCCCTATCGGCGTATTTCACCGGCAGGATTTCTCCCAGGACGGAGAATAAGGTTCGGTAGAGGGTGTCTTCACGGTCGGACACCCTAATGGCTCTTCCTCGAGGGATCTAGGGGTCAACAGATCAAAGAACACACCAATGTACCCAGGTTCGGGCCCCCAGTGTGGGTAACGGCTCTACGTCCTGCTAGATCTTTGTTGATGTATATTGAGCTGGTTACAATGCTTTTCCCTCAGGTTTTCTGCTAGTTTTTGCTCTCTCTTTTTCCCTTTCTTTTCTTCTTAGTTCGTTCCGCTCAGTCCTCAGTTTTTTCTCCCTCCCTTCTCTCATGCACCAGAGCTCCCTTATATAGACTGGGCTGGCTCGGGCAGGTGAGAAGGTGACATCATACTGATCTATAATTCATTTATTACACCCATCACTGTAGTCCTGTCCCCCAAGCCTCATTCTCTGTGTCGCTGTATGGTTTCGTCCGGTCCGCCCGGGATGTGACTTTCCTGCGACGGGTTAGGTGTGAGGCGTCAGAGAGATGGGCCGTCGCCGTGTTGACAGCAAAAACTCTTCACAATCAATGGCACTGACACAGCGTGTCAGGGGAAGGAGACTTCGAGGTGAAGCCTCCTTCTCTTCCTTTTGGTTTCCCGCGTGGCCCGGCGAGTGGGGCCTGATCGCTCGCTTGCTCGCCAGGCCGCCACGTGGGCCGCCCCCGCGAGTGGGCTGATTCGCCAGCCGCCACGTGGGCCGCCGCCCGGAGTGGGGCTGATTCGCCGCCGCCGCCCAGCCACCACGTGGGCGATGCCATGAGTGGGGCTGATTCGCTCGCCTTGCTCACCAGCCGCCACGTGGGCGATCGCCCGCGAGTGGGGCCTGATTCTCCCGCCTACTCACGAGGCCGCCACGTGGGCCGGCGCCCGGCGGGTAGGGCCTGATTCGCCCGCCTGCTTGCCAGGCCGCCACGTGGGCCGGTTGCCCTGCAAGTGGGGCCTGATCGCCCGCCTGCTCGTCAGGATGCCACGTGGTCTTACTTGTCTGCGGCGGAGAGGGTACCCTAGCGTAAAGTACGCCGACAACACAAAATCCACGAAAGCTTGTGTATTCACCATCTACTCTTTTGTGGGCATCTCATTACTTTTCCAACCACTGTACATCCACGCACGGTTATCTCCTATTTTCCACGCACTTCACAATTTAGGACCTACACAATTCACAATTTAATATCTAGTCTTTGAGATGATATTGTATAGTCTTTAAAACCATACGACATGATAACATCATCAAGTTTCAATTAGAGAACCACTAGAGGATATTTCAATTGATGAAATTAAATTTCAAACATAGATACAACAATTAAATCGATATATCCTCATATTGCATATAACATTTATCTCAATACACTAACATTTAGTAAACTAAAGTACAATTTAGATACATAGTATCGATTCTTATTTAGAAAATAGTGTCGATTCCTGTAGTGCATCATACATCTCTACCTAGTGTCGATTCCAATTTAGAAAATGGTACTTGCATATATCCTCATATCGCATATAATCTCATATTGCCAAGCACCAGGAGTCCATCAAGTGATTGCATGTTGCAATGATCCTACATAATACAGAGTCTTCTTGCCCAGCGTTTAATCATGGAGAAGCTGTGCTACTTAAGGGTTCGTTATTGTTGCAAGATACGAAGACAATTCATCAGAGTGTGTCCACTGTTCTATCGCTAGTAGAACCATTATGACTGCAAATAACTGTTCTATTGGTAGCAGAACCAAGCAGATTGAAGTACTATTAGCATCATCTCTAGCTATCTTACAAGCTACAAGTTGGCTCTATTCCTTTTTGGTTGCAGTGTTTAGCTAAAGTTAATTAAAAAAACACACAATAGCAATAACATGGCACTCAATATTATGCACGATTATTCATTCACTTATGTATCTCAGTATCTCACAGAAGATGAAACTGATGGTAATCCCTTAGTCCAATCATTTTTCCAAAATCTGCCAAACAGATAAGTTTGTAAAATCAGCATAATGCATCATTATTACCAACAATCCAGCATCATGGTATTTTAGAGGTGTGGAAGGTTTAATTAGTTTAATTAAGTCTGCACTCCAGCATTTTCAAAATCTATGAGAGGGGATACTCCTAAGGGTGAGCAAAATAGTTAGCATACAGTGCTATACTGCTATCCATCACTAACGCCAAAGGAGCACCAAGGATGGTAGGCCGGTAACCCACCACTAGTGACTAGCGACCAATTTTTTCTTTGTTCTAATTATTCTTTTGTGGATTAATCTACTTTAACTGAAAGATGCATATATGGGAATCCACAAAAGGGACCTTAGAAGCCAATAATATGGACCAATAAAGAAGCTGTGTGTATTTCACAAGACCAAGTGAAGAAAAACTTGTTGCAGTGGTGTATATGATTAACAGAAGCGTGACAATCGGAAGGACAATTGGTTTATGACAGGCACAAGCCTAGATATGAAATGAAGCTGGGTAAGAAAACCTTGCTTGCAAAGATTGTGATCTATACCTCTAAAGAAGTTTTGAGCTTGAATTGTCCTGCAACTTGCTCCAGGACGTGCGGCGGTGGTTCGGCGACGTGTGGCGGTGTGGGCAAGGGCGGCTGTAGCGTGGCGCACGGACGGGTGGCGGTAGCGCGGGAACGGGCGGCGGCGCTGGGACGGCCGAGGCGGACGCGCGGTCTGGCGGCGGAGGCGCATAGGGTTATGATCCATCGGGGCAAAGGCGCGGACCAGCTGGACCTTTTGGGTGGCTAGCTGGACACGACGCATTTTCGTCGGCCTAGACCGACGAAAACAGATAGCCAGCGCCATGTGTCTTATTTTCGTCGGCCTAGACCGACGAAAATAGCTACGACATGCCACGTGTCCTAGTTTCGTCGGTCTAGATCGACGAAAATAGACCAAAAAATTTGAAATTTCCCAGGCACGATAACTTAATTATTTTCGTCGGCCTTGTAACGCATACCGACGAAAATAAACGTAACTTCGTTGGTTCTCTGTAGGCCAATGAAAATACTCAGTTTTTTACGTCGGCCTACTTTCAGCCGATGAAAAAAATATGGGCCGATGAAAATAGTGACGATTCCTGTAGTGAGGGATGAGAAATAGTTCATACTCAGATTTGGGATTCGAAGGCAGCGGCGGCGAAGGGTGTTGGCGGCTGGCGGGTGAGGAAGAGAGGACCAGAGGGTCGTCGCCTGTAACATTCAAAATTTGTTTAATAAAATTTGGTTAGTATCTCACAGAAAATTGTACGTATGAAACTATTTTTACAAATTTTTCCCAATCTCAAGTGAGCTGCTGCGCCATTCCAGGCCATTTAAAACATATGGCAAGGTTAAAAAAATCAAATCTTTATGTTTACTTCAAGTTACCAAGCAATGACGACTGAAAATGCGTGTACAATACGTGCTTCTGGGATGCCACGAATCCTAGTAAAAAGAAACACCTCTAAAAACAGTAAAAGGTAACGATATCGTAAAACTCTCTTCTTCAATCCTTTTAACAAAACTACTTAATTTGATTCTTCTTCTCTTCGTCCATCTGTTTGATTTTGGCCGCTACCAAAATACTGGCTCAGTAGTCCGCCCTCTGATATAGCACCAGACATCACCTCCTTGTTTAGTCACAGCTTTTTCTGCAACTGCAAGAAAAAAAATACATTCAGACATTAAACCCACTGGATCAGCTAGCTATTTGATTACTATTTTGTCACTTCCTAATTTTCGCTATGTTGAAGACATCATGCAAACATAGCAATTATGTCGTGTTTATATGATCTTTTACCATTCGAAAAGAATCAGTAAACCATGTCCATTCAAATGGACATATAGACTACTTGAAATTTAAAATATGCATCTACATACACACATAAATCTTTCATTGTATCCACTAAAGTATTCACAAACATTGGAGGAGCCCAAAAGCCAAGATCCATGATAGAGAATTGATTATGCAGAACCACAGCTTTGTTGCGGATCATATGCAAATTAACAAGGAATGCTCAAATTGGAGAACATTTTGGATGCTCTTCCAGGACTATGTCAGCTTTACTATGGTTTCTTGCTTGGCATGCAAGCTGAAAGGTACGAAGCCAACTTGGCTCCAAGTTGGCAACTAAAGAATTTTTCATGACAAAGAATAACTTTACTACTGCAGGGAATATATCACCATCCACTCTCTTTTTGTTCATGCAGTAAACAAGGAATCACTAATGAGTAATGACTACTATTAATCAAGAAAAATGAAACTGACATCAAAACGCGTCTCCCACCGATGCATTCACAAAAATGGATGAACAAATGCAAAATCTACATAAAATTAATGTCAGAGGAAAGCCATCCAATCCCTGAAGTATTCCATATCAAGGCTCTCAAGGGATTGGGCCACCTGGACAATAACCGATGCATCCCAATTCGACTTGCATAGACAAAGCATCCGCTTATCTTAAAAGCTAGTTGCTCCTCCAAGCAAAAGTACTTTCCTCCGGTCAGAAATAGGTATCGTTTTAAACATCAACACGGCTTCTAAAACACAGTTTTAACCAATAATTTATATTATAATAGTTTTGAGACTGTAGTGGCTCAATCGGACGGAGCCAGAGTAGGGCTTTACTCTGCATTGCGATCAACACCAGGCGTACAGGTGCTATAGCCGAATTGATTTCCAAAGCTGCGAGGGCGTTTTGCTGCCTGATCGAGTAAGCGACAGAAGCCGAAAAGCTACTAGCAGTGCGAGCGCGCATCGCTATGAATCGGAGAGATGAAGTCCGGAGAAATAGCGCGTGCCTTCGCCGTGGCCCGTGCACCTAGCATTGGCCAGCCCAGCGGCCTGCCGCGTGCCACAGCCCACTACTACGAGAGGTTCACCGTTTCTGTATCACATCACGCATGGGCTCGATGGTTACGAGATCATGCAACTAAACTTCTGTACATATGCTATGTTGCTTGCTACTCATAGATGTATTGTAAGTGTCCGTACGTACTTGTAACGGAAACATATTTTTTTAATCAAATAGTTAAATCATGTCATGTGTTCACGAAAAATAAAATTGTACTTCCTAGTTGCCATAGAAAGAGAAGTGGATAATGGTCTAGCCAAGTGAAGGGTTGTAGCCGAAAAGAGAGAAATGTGATTAGTTTCTTTTTTATTTGTGGCCTATATGTCGGCGCGTTGCTTTTCTTAGAGATGAAGAGATAGAAAATAGACGACCACTACCAACTCATATTTATATATCAATAAAGATAGTGACAGAACTAGAAATTTTTAATGAGGGTGCACACTTCTAGTTTCGTATAATGATTTTGCAACATCATAAATCCAACATATATATTCAAAATTTGTTAAAAAAACAATATAAATAGTTCTAAAGTCTTATATATCCTAAACCAACAAAATCATAATCAATTCAATCAACAAGTTTAATTCACTAAAGAGGTAATGTCGTAACGTTTTTCAAACTTTTGGAGGTGTACGTAGGGATACAACGGATCGGGTCGGGTGTGGGTTTTACAAAACTTGACCCGACAGAAAACCCAAATTGGAAAACCCAACCCGAACCCGAATGCCCTATCGAGTAAAAAAACTATACTCGAACCTGGTGGATACCTAATGGGTTTGTGTAGTACGGGTGGCAATAGGTTGGGTCGGATGTAGATTTTGCAAAACTCGACCCGATAAGAAACCCGAACCAAAAAACCCGAGTCGAACCCGACGGGTACCCGGAACCTAACCCCAATCCTGGCGGATACCCAATGGGTATGTGTGGTATTTCAGGTACCCGCGGGTGAAAACTAGAACCCGAACACATCTAGGATACCCGACCCAAAGAATCCAAGGGTAAAAATTAGAACCCGACCCGATCGAATACAAAAACAGCGGATTTGATTACCATCCCTAGATGTAGGTGGCACCTAAGTAAAGATGTGCGTAGCTAGAACCCCACCCGAATGGTCAACAGATCATCGTAACACATGATCTTCCAGCGCTTACCACGCTCCTACGTGAACTCTCCTATTCTTAAGCACAAACACTCATTGGATGTCAAGCCATCAGTGTGCACGATCCAACACAAAACTCATTGGATGTCAAACCATCGGTGCGACAAGTACTGACAATTTATGGGGCGATCGGGACCAAATTCATGATAGATACCTCAAAATCTGAAGCATCCATGAGAATCGACGCACTAGCCGTGGAGCTCGATTTATTAGGTAAGTTCGACTTCGTAGTCACTTTCCCCAACGTTCGCTGTAAAATTTTAGTGCCCACTGACCGTATGACAATTTATGGAGCGATTGGGCCAGAGTTCATGCTAGATGCTTCAGAAGTTGAATTGGCCATGAAAATCGACAATCTATCCGTCAATCTGTGACCTCGGATTCTCCATGCTTAGGAGTAAGCAATGGCAATCCCCGGTGATATTAGCTCCTTTAATCTGTGCATGTTTCCTCCTTAATCTGGGTAGGGATTTTGAAGTGGTCTGAATTCTATGCCACTTTCTTCAGGAATTCCATTGCAGAAGAGGTGACATGAGCAAATGATAGATTTTCTCTCTTTTACTAAGCTTACAACGAGTTTGATGAGAACAAAAAGATCAAACATGGCCACATGGGTATGCAGATTAACCAGCAGCTTACAATAGGAGTTACGTGGCTCCCCGGGAAGGACAAAACACAGAGCATTCCAAACTCAGTCAATGCCCGCTTAAGCAATGAGTTGTCAAAATTAGACAGGACAACGACATGACCGGATTTACGAATCCTTATTTAGTAGTAGCTATTGAGTTGCGTGCACGAATCAGTTCATCTAAAAGTTTAAACTGATAATTTGCATATACGTATAGGCTTCCTCAGGCCTAAGACATGTAATAGAAGTAGGCTGTAATTATTTTTTTTAATTGCGCCAATCGGATCTTGAACTCGAGACCTCTTGACTTTGATGTTATATTGAGTTGTACGTACCAGTTAAATCACCTAAAAACTTAAGCTAACAAGGAAAATTGATAATTTACTTATATTTCAACGGTACATCTAGAATACACTATGATAATTGTTTATGTTGTATGTTACGGCGTCGTATCCTGTTAGTTTACATACAATAGCAAGTCGCCAACTGCACCTTATCGATGTTGCAAGCTCCAAAAGTAGCAAGGCGCACTATTCCGTCGAAGTCTAGCATGACAGTGACATTTTGTTCCACGCCGGCAGCTCTATGGCAATCGTAAGGATATATACAATAAGATCATCTCAGTTTATTTTTATCATGTTTATATCAGTCTTATATGAAAGAGTAAAAAAATAGGAGAGAGAAGAGAGTTGGTTTTTATTTAGTAATAAGTATTGCACGGAAGCATAAGTAAATTAGTTATGTACAAGAGAGAAGAGATATTTAATGTACAGTATATAGAGTCAACCTTTAGAAATAGCTATTATACAAACTAACTTTAATGCTTATTTTAGGGCAACATATCCGGTGCAACCCCCCTCCGTGAAACCACCGTGCAACTGAACTAAAAAAAGTTTCAAAAAATTCTGAAAAAAATCATGGATGTACATCTCAACTTACCCCACCTACATATAAAATTTCATGATCAAATTCATCCTATACTAGCAGTTACAAAAAAAATAAACAGCAAAAATGAATAGTGATGAACTGTAAAAATCACTGTTCATGCTAAATTTGTCTTTTTTGTAACTGCTAGTATAAGATGAATTTGATCATGAAATTTTATATGTAGGTGGGGTAAGTTGAGATGTACATCCATGATTTTTTTCAGAATTTTTTGAAACTTTTTTTAGTTCAGTTGCACGGTGGTTTCACCGGGAGGGGTGATTGCACAGGATATTTTTCCTTATTTTAGATAACATGGATAGGAGATAGAGTAAGCAACTGGCTTTGTTTATTGTACTTGCCCGAGATCACCAGTATAGCAATCATTGCCATGCTCCACATATAGTCCCATACCGCAAAACTACCGCGAATCAGCTGCACACATACTCCGTATATAGCTTTTCCTTGAATTTACTATATTTTTAGAGAAATTTTACAGTGGATAACATATGTAGTAAGTAATAATAGTAGAAATTAAATCTAACCATCCATTCATTAAGGGTATTTTAGATTTTTCCTATCCATTCATCGAAGGTATTTTAGATTTTTCCTAATTCGTTCACAGTTTTGGATTTATCGAATACTTGGTGATCTTCAGAGACTTCTTATCCATTCATCAGGATTACAAGACGTGTTTTACTATAGAGGACAAATAATATGACGAAATTTTTTTATTCTTTTACTTCTCTCTGAATTTTACTACCAATACTACAGGTGGTAGTATAAATAAATCTAAATTAATTTTAAATATTAGATTCAAAGGAATAGATAGCTTATATTAATTTTAATTCGCCGTAAAAAAAAAGCTCTACTTTTATTCCTTTTCGAACCCTAAACCAAAGTTGATTCGAAGACGAGACCTGTAGACAGGGAACAAAAGGAGAACCAAATAAAACTGGATTGCTGTGCCATAGGAAGCCGTATATTAGACCTCCAATGTTTCCAGCCCCGCACACGTCCACGTCGATTTGGGGGCAATGTACTCGCTCCGTGCTGCGCCACGTTGCCCGTTTATGGGCGCTTAAGTAATTTCACCGGCTCCTCAGAAGCAGGGGCGCCGTGGGCCCGTGGCGCGCCGCCTCGCTGCGAGTATACATGACCGGGCAGAGAATGGCGCCGGGGGTGTCAGCGACAGGACAGCTTTGCTGCTTCTGGGCTTCTTCGGGAGAGCATTCGCGCAGCGCATCCGCATCGCGCTAGCTGAGAAGTGCCTCCCGTACGAGCGCGCCGAGCAAGGACCTGGCCGCCAAGAGCGACCTTCCTCCGCCCGCGCGCGCCAAGGTCCCCGTGCTCCTCCACACACTTTCTAACGCACACTGCGAGACAGAGGAAGATGCTTGTCCAATGGACTTGTTTCTCCAAAGTTGAAGCTTGAGAATAGTTTGCCCAGGGGCACATGAATTCACTCGACAAAGTTTGTAAAGGAAAAGATTACAACCCCGATCACGGGGCACGCTTGCAAGTCTTGTTCGAAACTCGCCCCCCACAAAATTTGTACAACAGCTTCGTCCAAGAAGAGAAGAAAAGGCACAAGATTATCTGAATAATGGTGGCAGGGTTCATGGCAGACTTGAACGATGGCACTTCCTAGAACACGGACAGTCATCGCGACGAACTTATAGCAGCTCCAAAAGATGAATTCTTACTGGAACAGGTTCAAACATTTTGGTGCTTTCGATTCCTGCAAGTTGACAAAATGTTGATTGAGATGCAATATAAGTTACTAATAAGTGCTACAAAATGCTAAGAAAAAAACTATTCAAGATGTCACTTGCAGAAGTCAATTCATACATTGGTATAGCTATCTGTAAAGTAATTACCAACCAGTAGGGAAGCAGAAACTATGTTGCCTTTAGGACCAGAATTCTATCCACTGAGATCTGAATATTGAAGAGATGATGGAGACAGGCAAATCGACATCTGATACTTAACTCTTTTGTTGATGCCGTACTATGCCTTTGCATGCAAAGCTTACACTATGCACAATGAACTGAAACCACCGCTGATGTGTGGGGAAATGCATGCATATTCAATATTTGGAAACGTCCTTTAGCCACGGAAGTTTGTTGCAGTAAGGAGCGGCATACAGTTAGCAATGAAACGTATTACTACTTTTCTACTTGTCTTTATTACTACTTTTCTACCTATTGACGAGCATCGCAGTCTGGAAAAATGCACTAAAGCTATAATGTTCCAGAGATCATCCAAAGCGAGAAAAGCACAACCAAAGATCCATGCTAGAAAATTAAGAAGTCAGATGACTCAAGGGTGTGTAAACAAGGTAACAAACAAAACAGCAAGTTTATGTTGTCAGAAAGCATAAAAAACTGAGGGGTTCTTTTAGGTAGGATGGTAGGTACATGCGCTCAAATTACAGCCTGGTCTTAATTTTGCTAGAAAATTAAGGAGGCAGATGGCTTGGAGTGTCTAAACAAGGTAGTAACAGACACAACAGCAAGGTTCGCAGATGGCTTAGTGTCTAAACAAGGTAGTAACAAACACAACAGCAAGTTTATGTGGACAAAAAGCATAAAAAACAGAGGGGGGCTTTTTGGTAGGCTGGTTTATAATGCTCAAGTTTGCACATGTAGACTAGGTCCCCAACCAGGAAGCACTTGCCAACATCTGAAGGAAAGCTCTGTTCAATCAATAAGGCTGCAAGTGCCCAGCTCACTTTGGATAGCACTATTCAAGTAAAACACATGAGACGCATGGGACCTATCCATTCCCTGACAAAAATGATTGATTTCATTTTGTAATGGTAGCATGATTTAGCAGACTTCAATCCCGCAGCAAGCTCAAGTTATGAAATGCTTATTAGAAAGTTTGTGTACAAAATTGGGAATTATGGCCTTGAGAATGGTATTATCAAGATCGTCACATATACACTAGCTAGAATTTGTTTATAGTAAGACTAAAAAAAGTGGATTGCAGGATGCAGTACTAGATCCATTTTTTCTCCAGATAGTTGTACTTATCATGACAAGTAGAATCGATTTGAGGCACTGTAAGCTTCCCACTGTTCAGTGTTCATAGGTTATGAATCAGTTAAGATGATTTTAAATGAAATTCAAAATGTCATGATTTGTAATCGTGTGAGTAGAGCCTATGTGTAACTCTTTTAATTTCAGCTATCTCAGTCAGTCCATAGTTAAAACTTCTGTGGACATTCAAACCTTCAATATCTTTAATATCATATCATGGAGTACGAAAAATCTTTATTATCATAACACCTGAAAGTAGAGATAGATATCATGTTACAAAGTACAAACTACCTCAGATCACTTTACTACATTTGATTACGTACTCCATGTATCACACTTTGTGTTTTAATATGTACGATGAGTATATGACTGGTTTTGATTGAACAAATTCGTCCTTCTTTATGTGGTTAAATTACAACGTCATCTCAAAAATTTATGCCCGCACGAAACAAAATTTATCACAATACATTTCTCAAGCTTAACCCCGATTCCTTCACTTGTCAAAAACTAGTAGTCTATGACACTTTCTAGCCCATCTGAACTCTGAAACAAGCTTAATGGATGTGCCAGCAACTCATGATATTCCAATAATAAATGCAAAATCTAAACCATTAGTCATCCAAGGGGGTAAAACACTTCCCTTTGGTACAGAAATTTGAAGTGCAACGGTACAAATCAGGCAATTGTGTTACTCTATAACTGCAGGCCATAAATTTATTCTTCTAGTCAAAAAAATTTCTCACATGAACGTAACTTGCTTTAGTTAATGTGGCCTATTCAGCTTTCCTCCGGTTCATGTTCATGCATTTTATATAACTTCAATCCTTTTCCATGCAATGCGACGTAACTAGGGCTTATCATAATTTAATACATTAAAAAATTGCAATGCCTGGCAATCAGAACCCATGTGATTGGCCTTTCTAATTTGAAACAAAATCACCACAATGGAGCAATTCACCTCTTTGGCTAAAGTTCTACTACGAGATGAAGTATAAATAAATACCAATTAATCTGGTCCATTGAATAAAAAAAACGAATGGTCTATATTGAATTTAGTTTATGGTAAAAGAGCTCTAATTTTGACACCGCCAATTGGAACAAAATAAGAATATCAGTGTTTTCTTTGGATTTAAGGACACGAGACCACCTCGAGAGCAACCAAAAAGAGGGTAAGAGTATCAAAACGAGGAACTGAGCAAGCATCTAGTCTTAAATTAAGGACATCACGGGAGCCAAAGATAAAAAGTATGGGCATTCGAGAGTTTTTCATCTTACCATTCGAGAGTGTGCAGTGTGATTAGTTCTTGCTCTTCTCCTTCATGCCGGAGTGCCGAAACCCATCCCACAGCTGCAACGCGGCTGACGCGGTGAGTTGATTCTCCAACACGGGGTGCGCAGCCGCAGCAGCGTGACCAAACAAGAATGGAGGGCTCGGACCTTCCAGCCTCTGGAGCTGCTGCTGGTGGCCTGAGAAATGCGACTGCGAATTGGACTGAAGGGTCCCCCTATTGGTACCCAATAAACCAGAGGACATGGAGAAGTTGAGGTTGTAGTCTCCGGCAGGAGCTGATGCCGCCGCCAAAGCGTCCTGAACGAGCAAGAAGTGCGTCATCTCGGCGGAGCTGGCGTAGTGGAACGGCTGAGCCGGCGCCATGCCGATCGGAGGCACATTGCCGAAACTGGAGGCGGTGGGGGCGGAAAAGCCATATGTCATCGCCCCCTGCGCGCCTTTCCTGGGGTGCGCGATGCCCACGCAATCGGCGGCGACAGCAGAGAAGGGCGGCGGCTGCCAGGACCGCCTGTGCTCAGCGGACCCAATGGCCTCGGCCGACGCCGCCCCGGTGAGCAGCTCGGTGAACGACGCGGCCTGCGCCGAGGTGCTGGCCACGGTGACCTCCTTATCCCGGGAGCCAACCACGCGGCTGTCGGAGCGCGAGAGCGATAGCTCGGACACCTTGCTCGTCTCCGACGTCGTGCTGCACCCGGACTTGCTGACCTGCTGATGCTTCACCTTGCCAGCATCGGTTTCGGCCTGCTCGGTGACGGCGGCAAAGGCGACCGGGTCGAGGGACGGGAGTTTGTCGATGGCGGCGGACGCGGCGTTAACGAGCCACTCGATGGCCTTGCTGGGCTGGTCGTACCCGAGGCGATCCTGCAGGTCGTAGAACTGGATGGCGGTGGGCACCGACAGCCGCACACGGCGGTCGCGGATGCCCTTCGCCGTGTACACCTTGCTGTGCCGGTCCTTACCCCCGGTCGCGCGGACCCGGTAGATCCGCGACGCCGCCCCCAACCCCTGCGGCGGCTGCCCCCACGGCGCCGGCGCTACCTCCAACCCGCCGCTCTCCCTCACGCCGCGACCGCGCTTGGCCCCGCCTTGGGAGCGGCCAGGCGCCCCCGCGCCCGCTGCGTCGCCCACGGCCTCCATTCACCCCCCCGCCGCAAGCGCACATACGCCGCGGCGAGAAATGTGGCGTTTTATGGAGCTCGTGCCTCGTGGTGTGTGTGTGTGTGGGGGGCTGGGTCGGGCAGGCGGCCACGGCCTCTACTCGAGGGGCTCGGGCGCTCGGCCTTTTCCGGCAGATTTGCGCCGCGCCTGCCCTGTGCGTGTCACTACGATCTTATCCCGACACGCCCTGCCGCGCCTGCCTGCCTAATCGCTCGTACTGCCTTTTTTTCTCCGTGTTTTTGGCCAATTCACACGCACTTTCCTCACGCTGGGCGCTCCTCCTGCTGCTGCTGCTGCAGTAGGGCGGGCAGAGGCTAGCGGGAAACAGCGGCGGCCGCAGCCTTTAGCGGCCCGGCGCGATGTCAGATCTGCCTGCCTGCGGCGGCGGCGGCAGGCAGCAGCAGTACTGGTTGCGCGCACTTGTCAGTACAGTAGCCTAACCCGGCCTTGCTCGGGGCGTACCCTACGGGGTTAGTAGCGCCGTGCTTGTGCGTAACGGATAGCTAGCGTGCGCCAAGCAGCCAGTGTTTTCCGCCCTTTTTTTTGTCGTCGCCGGTGCTGTCTCGAGTGGTTCCCTCGCTCCCCGCGGGGTCATATCCTCCCATCCAAGTCCAAGATCCGAGCTCTGTGGACAATACCGTATGTTAATCGTGCAGTAGCCTGCAGCCCTGCACGGTCCGTCTCATCTACGGAATGGCATCATTTCGTCACTGTTGGTATGCCCCGGGCCTTGTTTGATTTAGAGCTAATTTTGATCATAACTAATAACTTTAGTTAAGTATGAGTTGGCCCGTGAGGAGAGAGGTGCGTGCATTTGCTTCCCTTGTATGCGTCGAAAAACAATTAATCGTGGAGATTTCTTCACCATGATAAGCGCTTCTCTAGTGCCATGCATACAAATTCACGCATAAGAAAAGCTGTATTTTCAAAAGGAAGATACACCTAGCCTAGACAAGGAATGAATTCGTCGATCTCCAACCCACGTGCTGTGTCGCTTGCTAGTTGCTGAGCTGTGTATATGAGATACTCCTAAGATTACAGCCTCTACAGGCAAACCACAACAATTATCCGTAACTTCAGATGCATGCAAATTGCATGGTTTATAATTTGAAAATGTCCTTTGATCGACCGAATAAAAAATCTGTCATGTTTTTTTCTCTTGCCATGCGCGTATATTGTAGAAAACACCGAGCGTTAGGGTTCACTGTTCAGTCCCGTGTGACCAGATGCGCGCTCGTATGCTCGAGATAAAAACATAGATTCATACCTTTTCCAGTGCATCCAAATGGCATGTTTATCTGCTGAAAATTGCGTCAGACTGAACAATCATTTGTCTAAATAGGTGTTCAGCATGTGCCCACGAGCGTTTTCATATGTCAAGATGGGAAAAAAAACTATGCGCCTTTTCAATCACTGGATAAATCGTTAAGAACCTGATTTGGCATAAAAGTTTCTAAGTGGAAGGATGCAAATAGACGTTTTTTTACCATGGCGATTTTAATTTCTAATCGTTCTAGAAATGAAAAAACGGAGTTAAGTGGACAAATGCAACTATTGAATTAACTACCTAACTATAGATGTTCCCATATAGAGATGCATGAAACTATCAAGTAAAAAAAAGTGGATAACTTACCTATCAATTTACGAAGTGTTTTTTTTTATAGACGGCAAAAATTTAATTCCTTTGGTGATCTTAAATCATTGACCACTAGGTGAGATACAGTAGATCGAACAAGCGAAGCTCCAACTCCAAGCTTAATCAGTAAGTTCAAGATCAACATAATTTCGCCCACGTTTACAAAGGCCGAGGTTACCAACCTTTTTTTTTTTGTTTAACGCGTAAACTCGCTGCGATGTATTAAGCGGCAATTCCTTTGAAGCAAGAGAATACGAATTCAGAATTCGAGCTATCCAAACACGAACCATGCATGCGTGAGATCGATTACTATCGCCATCCCGTTGCAAGACGCTATCACGTCCCTAGATGCTTTATCTAACAAATACAGCTCCTTTTCATCTTCCACGACAACCGATGGCGACATATAGATCAAGATTTGCACTATGCTTGGTATCATTTCGTACTCCCTCGTGCACTAATCATCCCAAGATTCCGTTGTAGTACAAATCATGATCAGCCACTGTCACGGATAATGCCCGCTATAACAGTACGTTCAAGATGCACAGTTTTGCCATATCAGAGTACACTTGCTTTTGAGTCCTAAGCTCTTTTTTTTAGCCCTCTCACATCCCCCTCCCTCAAAACTAGCTCCGTAGAAACGCACATATAAAAATAGCCTCCTATCTGACCACGGAAGCATCGACTAGAGATGCCTGCCACGAAGGGTGACTCAGCAAGACAGTAGTGTAAGTGAGGGAGCATGATCTGCCGTGATGCCCAGGTGCTATCCTAGCTTGGTATCCCATGCCATGATATATGAGTACGACTGGTTTCTACCGTACTACCCTAGCTCGGCATCTCCTACGTGGTACACGACCCGATCCTAGAGGAGAGCTATTTTGTAATTGTGTTTGTATTAGGGTTTTGAAAAAAAAATAGCAAAGGGCTAGAATAACAATGACTCGCTTGCAGGGATGAACTTTTCGTTTGAGAAAAAAATTCGGGACAGGCCGAAATCCGAATTTCGGCGAAATTAAATAATTCGGCCGGACAAGATTCAAAATTCAAATTTCAAAATTCAAATCCGGTTTGATTTCCACCGAAATTTTCCGAAATTCGCCGAAAATACCCCGAAATTCGCCGAAATTTGCCCGAAATTCGCCCAAATTGAACTGACTGAAAATTGGTTCAAACGACGCCGAAAAATTTTGAATTTTTTTTGTAGGTTCCTGCCACATTAGAGATGTTCTCATAAAATTTCAGGTGATTATCAGATCTGTGCAATTTTAAAAATTCAAATACTGATACTATGTAGATGAAACGTTGATTGGCAAGTTTGAACCGGATGAAAAATAGTACAAACGATGTTAGAAAGTTTTGAAATTTTTGTGGAGATTCCTGACATACTTATGATATATCTGGAAAAATTTCAGATGATGATCAAATGTGAGCAATTTTAAAAATTCAAACACAGAGAGAGTTGAAAACTAGTACTTTGAATGTCAGAATTTTTATAAATTCCTGGAGAAATATTTTGAGCTAAAAATTTTACATAAGAATCCTTAGCTCAAATAAATTTGAAAAACAAAATTTCAAAAATTTATAAAAATATTTGAGTTGCCTGATAAATCCAAAACAGAAAACAGAAATATGTACACAGTACATTGTTAGAATTTTATAAATTCCTGGAACAATATATGGAGCTGAAAATTTTAAATAAGGATCATTGCCTGAAATAAACTTGAAAAACAAATTTTCAAAAAGTTTAAAAATATTTGAATTGTCTGATAAATCAAAATCCGAAATCTGAAAACTGTGCAGAGCAGATTGCAATCATATAAGTTCAGTGCTTACTGCATTGATAGATTTTATTGAGCAAACAAAGAAAATTTAAATTTTTGAAAATTTTATATAATGGTACTGAGCAAATTATTAATATGTCATAAAAATTTCGGATCATGATCACATCGGAGAAAATTTGTAAAAATATAATAAGTTTACTGTCCCAATTATGTCCATTCGGTTTTTATTTTTAAAGATAACAAATGATGTTAAATTATTTTGAAAATTTTTGTGTATGATCCCAAACTACTAAGAATGGTACCATAATTTTTTCACATCATTATCAAGCTTTTAAAATTCTTAAAAATCTGACAAGGTTTCTGCCCAAATTTTAAAAAATCTCAAAAAATTAGTTTTTCATCAAATTTTCATGGAACAAGACTTTCTTAAGGGTTATTGGACCCATTCCGTTCAAATCCGGCCAAAAATTTTGAAAATCCGGACTCCAAACCCGAAATTTCGGCGAAATTTGACCGAATTTCGCCGAAATTCCGAAATACTGTAGCAGCACTGTAGCAAAATCAAATTTTTTTAAAATTTTTGAATTTGGCCGGCATATATAAATTCGGAGGGGGCCGAAAACCGAAATTTCGGCGAAATTTCGCCGAAATTCGCCGGTTTTTGGATCCCTGCTCGCTTGCTTTTGCGTAGGGTAGGTTGAGAGAAAGAGAGATTGTGGTGGCCGGGGAGCTACAGGAGATGATCCCCTGTGGAGCAACAGAGAAGTGAAGTGGTGTAAATGCAGATGCCCCCTCTCTGTACTCATGAGCCCCTAGTTTGCGACACTGTTGCACAGCACAGGGTGGATGCTGGCCCACAAACAGTTATTGTCCACCCACATAGAGTACTAGCTCTACCAGCAGGCCAGTACTGTAATTTAACAGTTATTTTTGTTGAATCCTGAACATGTACTTTGTTATGGTAATTAAAAGGCCAAATAGTTGGATGTGTTGTTGTCGCTGCTCTGTTGCAACATAATATGAAACTACTGGTAAAAACAATTTAATTCCTACGGAAGGGTAAGAAACTTCGACGTTCCAAATGTGGACTAAGTTTAAGCCAGGAATTTGGTGTGAGCTTACATAGTCTCATTTCCATGCATGTGTTCATACATGATGGAGTTTTTGGTTTCTTTTTTGGCCTATTGACCTAATATTACTGCAGTAGGTCACCTGCATATTATGAGAACGCAGCAAGTGTTTGTCATGGTATAAAAGCACAATAAATGCCTATCGCGATTGAGAATAAATCATTCGGAGAAAAACCCAACTTTTTTTAAAAAATAAGCCACATGGTTCAAAAAAAAAACCAAAGCTTCTACAGTTAGGCCAATAAAGTTTCCAACCTGTACTGTGGAGTAACGACTTCACCTTTTCGATGCCCTTCAACGGTGTGGTTGGAGCCGGCGTAAAGCCCCAATAATTGACACCATTAACTGCCGGCGGCAAGGCTGACATTTCTGCGACTGCCCTGGGGAAAAAGATGGCAGGGCACCCAAGAAAATGAAGCTGCACATTAGGCAGGCAGAGCCCGCCTGCCGCCCTGACCCCTACATTGATGCTCGACTCCTGTAGGCCGCGGTACCGCGCCGTATTGGCCATCCCGTTGAATTTTCAGACGTCGAGCTCACACATACGGAGCAGTGGTACAAGCACGAGAAATGGAAGCCGTCACTTTTTCACATCTCTACAATTCTTTTTTTAATATATATATATATATATATAGCATTTTTTCGTTCGAATTCACAAAACTAAGGGTGTGTTTGATTACATTTTAGATCAAAAATATAAATTTAATTCGCTTTATTTTAGCCTACAAGTTTCATATCTAATGTGAAACTGGGATCTGGAGCTTTACCGAACAGGCTCTAACTCTCTTAGTGATCTCGAAATGTGCAGCAGATGGCACGAGTCACCTGATGCGCCAAGGGAACTCGACAAGAATCTCGGTGGCCACCTACTGAGCCAACAGGGCTCGAAAGGATGGAGATTAGTTGGTGAGTTTGATTAATTAGTGATTTAATTAAGCGACCATTTAAAAAGCATGATTAAGTTGGTGATTAATTAGTTGATTTGATTCTTATCGAGGAAGGGGAGCTCGGTAAGAATCTTGGTATAACAGGCGATCTGCCGAACTCTCTAAACGTGAGAGGTGACTCGTAGAGACCAAATTTAATGATTTTGGAGGAGGGGGGGGTATTCGAAGAAAAGGAAAAACGTCTGCGTGAGAGCTAAAAAAGCAAAAAAAAATCTGACAAATGCCACTTTCATACGGTTTCAGGCTTTGAAGTAAACTTACACTCCAATCAAGTATCAAGTCGGAGATATCCGTCTAGCGTTTCCTATGTCACCGTCAAACTACAGCAGTGGTAAAAAACGGGAAGACATACAGTAGACAGGATCACAGAACTACGCATCAGTCGCCGGCAGGGACGGAGCCAGGAATTTTATTCGCAGGGAGCCAATAAAAAAACTAATCTATTGAAATCAATATATGTAAAGGATAATTTAGCCATATATTACATTGAAATCATCCATAATCATATGTAATTAGAGGAATTAGGGAAAGTAACACACCTGCAAGAGTTTAGTTAAACCGTACTCGTCGACGCTTCTTTGCAATGAAATCATCTATAAGTGCTTCGGTTTTAAACTCTATAGCCATATCCCTCTCAATATAGACTATCAAGCAATCTCTCAGAAATTCATCTTCTATTTTATTTCGAAGTCTTGTCTTGACAAGTTTCATGACAGAAAAAGCACGTTCTGTTGTTGCAGTTGAAATAGGCAAAGTAAGGACAAGTCGAATTAACCTGCAAATTAGAGACGATGGGATTAATATATAGAAAATAAGAGTGTTGAGGATAATTATAGTTTAAACACAAGTAAATAAAGATTGCCTATCTATCAAATTATAATCTTTAGATTTTTCCGCCTCTACAAGTTTTTGGCAAAGATCAACAATATTTGATAAGTTTTGGAACTCTTGATTTCGTAGCACATCAAGCTCATAATGTTGCAATTGATGCCTCAAGTTAATCTTTTCCTGTTCTGAAAAATCTGAAGGATAAAACTTTGTAGTTAACAAGCACATATTGTCAATATTGAATGACCTATATTAGTTCCTTGGATCCAAAGAACTACAAAGAATAAGTAACTCAATTGCTTGTTCACTGAATCTGCTATTTAACTCCTATAGCTGCTGGTCAACAGCAACTGTAAAAATATCATATTAATAGTGATGTTGAACCGAAGTCTCATCCCGCTCACGCTGATCGAATAAAGTCAACATAAAGCGCTCATATCGAGAACAGAAATTTCATGCTTATTGCAAAATGCAACAACATCACTTAAGAGTTTAGTCCAACCATTATCTCTTAACTTTTGAATTAGTTCCTTTGTAGTAGCAATATCATGCATAGCATTTACTATATCTTGTTCCTTCTGCTGCAACTTCTTGCAAAGCAAATCTGTAATTCTCATGAGCTCTTTCTGCTGTTGTATTGGACTAGAAGATATAGGAGGGTCAGTAAAATTTTTTAGCATAGGGGGAGCCATGGCCCATACTAGCCCCCCTGGCTCCGTCCCTGGTCGCCGGAAGCCAGTCTTGTCACAAACTCACAATGTAGCGGTAGCAGTGATGAAATTGCCGGCACCATGATCGTGTTTTCCGGTGGGGTCCAGAACATTTGTTTGAGGTCTGTTGCATCCAAGTGCAGTAAGAGCATCTCCAACAGTTCCTAATATTTAGACTCCCAATATTCTTAGATTGGGACCTTCCCAAAAAATTTGGGTCTACAAAATACCTTGTTCTCCAACAGTTCCTATATTTTCTCCCAAAAACACCTTTGAATTGGTCCGGTGGGCCATCCTGGGCGCGAAATAATGTTGATTGGGAGCGCGGACAGAGCGCACAAAAATGAGGAGTCGGGGTGCTGTTTTTGGGCGTGCCAAAATTTGAGGAGCTAGAAAGAGGAACTGTTGGAGTACTTTTTTTTGCAATCAAGCCCAAAATCAGGTTTTAGGAATGGATTTTAGGCACTGTTGGAGATGCTCTAACACAAGAGCTGTAACTTTTAGTGATCGTTGAATTAAAAATCATGACATAGATCATTTGTAGCACTGTAGATCTAAACCGTTCATTGTCTCGACCAAACGGTATCTAAGATTTATAATTGATTAAGGGTGTGTTTGGTAGGGATTCAGCTTCTCCAGATTCGTGAATCTGGTGAAGCTGAAAATTCTAGCTTCACCAGATTCGTGAATCTGAAGCTGTGAGTGCATTAAGAGTGTTTAGATATATCATCTTGTTTACATTTTAGACCAAAAATATAAAGTTAATTCACTTTATTTTAGCCTACAAGTTTCAGATTTCAGGAGAAACTGGAATCTGAAACTCTACCAAACAAACCTTAAGTTACGATCGCTTTACGAACTACACAAAAACTCTATCCCAGCGCATGTCACCACTTTCCTTGTGAAGAGGCCGATGCCTCGAATCTCTTTTGACAAACAAAATTTCTTATTGAGTTAATCACTTTTGACAAACAAAAATTGTTTTCAAATTCCTGGCATTTTTCCAAAGACATGTGCTTGATATATTATTTAGGGTAGTTTGGTCACATTTTTGTAAACGTTCGATGTACTTGGCATGCGTGATTTAGTCAAGAGTACGTATTGGAAAACGGAGGGAGCACTTATATACTCGTACTGAGATTTAAGGCATGTAACAGAATGCATCATCTGGCACCGTTGTCCGGGCTTCCAAGAGGGAAAAAAAAGAGAGAAAAGATGCACTCAAATTTGTTAGTACCACTCTAAACTAATCTAATGGAGAGTAGTAGTATTACGTTGCTAAGCTAGGATTAAGGGCTGTTTGGATTGTTGGCCCAAACCAAACTTTGATCATAGGTTCATAACCCAAAGATTTGGCTAGCTTTTGGTTTGTTATCGAATAAATTGGCGTGCCCCAGAAGATTTGGCAACGCCAATGCAATGCAAAGCAATTCCGGGCAGCTCCTGGGCGAGCGATTTGCTCGCCTGGATTTTGTTAAGTGAGGGTGCCCTTGCTCTTGTGAGGTGGGAGCATCTGATTGGCTAGATTAAATGCTTTAATTTTTGGATTAACAAACTCAAACGACAGTACCTTATAAGCCGTGTATCTGATTTTTTTGATCCATTTGAACCGTTGTATTCCTTGAGATTTAATTAATAAAACAAGATCCATATTATCTTTGTTTTGGTGGAAAAAAATTGATGCTATGTGAGACCCACATGCCATACTCACTGTTGAAGTATAAGTGAATTGCCCATCTTTCTTCATTAGCTTAACCTTTAGGGTGAACTGGTTGGTGCATGCAACTCAATATGGTATCAGAGCCAAGAGGTCTCAAGTTCAAGACCCGGTTGACGTAATTAAAAATAATAATTGCAGTCCACTTCTATTCCACGTCCTAGACCTGAGGGAGCCATGTGAGGGAGAGTATTGAAGTATAAGTGAATTACCCACCTTTCCTCATCAGCTTAAGCTTTTGGGTGAACTGGCTGGTGCATGCAACTCAATACTCACAATTAGGGAAATTTTTGGCAATGTTTATGGCTGTTGCTATGGTTGCAATCCAAACATCTTTGTTTCACTTAAGCTTTTGGTTATACCCTGATTTTGGCATTGTCAAAATTTTGGTTTGGGCTACTTAGGGGACAAACCACAGCCCTAATTCCAAATGGAATGGCAGCTGCTGATGGGATATACTTCTTGCCACTTGTCCAGTTGCCATTGGCTGCCACGGGACACGTTTCGGCAGGGCATGATTGCAACAGCTCAGGCTCAGTCGGGAACTTTTTCATGAACATAATAACGAACTTGTTCAGTTCCTCACCCAGGTTACCGGACAGCAACTTGAAACCAAATATAGGCCCTTTTCAGCACAATTTCTAATTATACAAATTTTGAATTGTAGTCAGCTGTTTAGAGAAGCGGCTGTTTGCAGAAACTAGTCGTTCGGCAATCCTAATTTCTATACTGATTGTTGATCGGCGTTGGTGACGGATGAGGGTGATGGAGTGGCCTAGGGACGACGACAGAAGCCCTTGTACCTGTGACGACTCGTGAGAGGTGAAACTCGCAGAATTTGAATCAGAATCCACAGAATCAGGTGAGTGACAGTTTCTGATTTTGTGTACAAATTAGATTCTGATTGTGAGAGAATCTATCTAGAATCTTCCCGTTTGATAGACAATCTACTTTCTTTTTAAGTAGAAACTGCGTATAAGCTGTCCCGATCAGGCCTAACCAGCTGAAAAAAGTAGTTTCAAATCGATTCGATCCCATCGATGATTAGACTGAAATCATACCCTGATCTTGCGGCATCCAGCAAGAGAGAGAAAAAAGGGTCTCCCTTCGGTTGACTGATGATAAAAGAGAGTGCATGGGAAAGAAGCCGATGCTGACAGGACATAAATCACATACTCAGATTCTGCAGGCGTCTGTAACATACTAACAAAGTAGGCGTAGATTTTTCAGAGAGCAGACATCGTGCCAAGCGTTATGGACCACCAGAGCGCTTCACCACAACTACTACTGTATGCAGCAGCAGCGGCGTGCATGATTAGGTGGTTGAACAGTGCAGAGTTGGAAATATGAGCTAATGTGCATCATGAGCACAGTACAAAACTTTTACTATTTGCTAATGTTGAGACATCACAGCATCTCCCTAATTTATTAGATAGGCATTCATTGTCTGATACAGATGTGATGCAAGTTGCAACAGCCACTGAACAAAACTCCACTTTCCATCGTATCACGGGATTAGATTCCTTAGCAGAACTATAAATCGGTTCCAACTCGATGGATCAGACATACTCAATACGGACCTGTCTGAATTGGCAATACAATCTTTTAGTTGGTGACAAAGCAAGAACAGTTCCTTTCTCCTGGTCCTAAATGAAAGAATACGACAGCTAGTAGATGATACTAGTATGCTGATAGACAAAGGTTAGGAGATCTGATCCCGTGTTGCCTGGAGTGATGAGATCAACCATATAGAAGCCCAAGAAAAAGATATGGAAATAACATTGGGTTGTCACATTCACCTCACTCCAATTCTCCAGCAAGTGAAGTGCTTGCGCATTCCCAATCCAACAGCTGGAAAGGATGCTCTTGTAGAGCATGTGGGCTTTCTATCTTATCATGGCTAAGCCAAAAGTTCAGTGTCACATTAGATAGGATTAGGAAGCAGCAGTGCACATTTGTTCACATGTGATTGTCATCTGAGCCAAGGAGATGCGATGTTCCAAGACAATCTATTCAGCTCGCCATGGGAGTCACAAGCCGGTTGAAAAGCAAGGCAGCGTGCCGTCAATGATTGTACCGGTTGAAGTGTTGGTGTCGCTGATGGACGCTTACGTACCTGCGAAACGCCATCTTCACGCTTCCACATTGGTCGACTCACCACCATCCGCTTCTGATTGATAATCCCAGCAAACAAAGCATACAGTGATCTTCTTCCAAGTCGAGAGATTTCAGTTTTTGACACCTTTTAAAATTTGTGTTTCGGTATTTGACACCCTGCCTCACAGTCATACACTCAAATGGACTCACATGTCATATACACAGCCGAAGAGGCACATAAATTGAGTGTCATTTTCTGAAACTCCTGCTTCAAGTTTACACACTTCACAATTGGAGGACGGACGAGGGAAAGCAGAGAAGTTGACGAAACAGGGTAAGGATCAGCTGGGACTTTGTATTTTTCTCGTGTAGACAAGCCCAGGAGGCCGCAGTCCATGGATGAGCAGCGAAGCCCAGGAGGTGCATGCTTTGACCTTCAGAACCGTTAATAGGTGGAACATGCTTTGCTTCTGAACTAGACATAAATTCATGCATTGTACATCCTCACCTGCATGGCATGGCACTTGTACACACGCATTTTCACGAGTTCGTTTTCTTGAAGGATACATTACAGAACTAACCCAAATTGCACACAAAAGTCAGTCAACCAAGGCTAATTATCCTCAGTAGCCATCAGAATTTCATTCCCCCAGTTTTTGGATGACCTTGAAAGTTGGAACACCTGTTTTAACAGTTCTTTTCGGAAGCACGAGCTGCGTGCATTGTTCGTAAAGAACTTCCGGGTCTTCTAGGTGCACGACAAAGGTCTTACAAGGGAGCTAGTGTTTGTCAAGTGTGTCCTTACACACACAATTATGCGGGAGCTTAGCTAGTGCTGTTTTTCCTGTTCCAAGATAGGCAATTGGCATCACCATGTGGCCTGCAAATTCATCAGACGACGAAAATAAAAATCTAATTGATCAACAAACTACAACATATGGAAATACTACATGGGACAACAACCAAAAGGAGGTTTTTGTACGAGCACTGCCTGTATACGAGCAGAGGGGTGTTATTAGGTTGTTGTATGACAACATCAAGAGAAGCGCGATATTTATCACCTCAGGAGAACTTAATCTAAGAGAAACTTAGATAAAGTAGAAGATGATTATACAGGATTATTCGAAAGGTTCAACATATTAGTTACCTTGGATTCTTCACATGAATCAAAGCAAAGAGAATGGACAACAAGATGCTCAAGGAACCGGTGAAAAGATACGCATATCCAAGAAAGTCATTCTTGCCACCTAGCCAGGTTGATGTTGTAAGAACTAGGCTTTTCTTTCCACCGAAACTGTAGGTATTGTAATTATTTTCTATGTGCATGGTAATAGTTTCATCAGCTTGTAGATCCTCCTCAATGACACCATAAAGCTTTCGAAATTGCGGAAGGGCAGCAGTACGCATCCACACAATAAGATCTTCCTGCCTGCTCAGCTGGCAAAAAGCCACAATTGTTTAGCTAAACAAAATTAGCATTTCAGTAACATATCTGCTAATGTAAAAAAATGTAGATTTGGCTATTGCATGAGCAACTATAAACAACACTTGATATACAGAAGTACTCACTGGAATGTCAGGGTCAAGTCTTCCTCCTCCAATTAAGGATCCATTCTGAAAGTTGAAAGGATAGACATCATTGCCAAACTTATGCTCCGGATCACTTCTCCATGAAATGTTTTTCCTATTGACCATTATTTTCGTGGATCCACGGGTAAAGCCATAGGTATCATTGAACAAGCTCCAGGCAATCAATCCACAAGGAACAATGGGAAGGCCATCATTCTTTTCTATAGGATCGCATGAGCTATCCGCGTATTTCATCCCATAGCGCAGTTGCTTATCACTTCTACTTTTGACATACCTGTTCAGCATCAACAAATTTCATTGTTCAGCAAGAGACGATGCATATATTCTTCTTCTAAGACACATACATCGATACAGTGACTAGGAAATTAAATAAAGCTGTATCTTACCTGCGATGATTCTGGTAAAAGTTGTCAAGTTCATAATACACATAAATTGGCGCTCTCATTTGGTATTGAACCTGCAAATATACACCATCAGCATTTCTCTGACCCAATTACAAATAAGTGATAGAAATATTAGACTACCGGACCAGAAAAAACTGCAACATGTGCGTTGTGCCCTTATGTATATAAGTATGCCAAACTAAACTGAGGGAATTTCAATTGTACAAATAAGGAGAAAAAAGAAGTTCTGATTAGATCTCATAACGAACTACCTTCATTTCCTGAGTACAATTCTTTGAAATTGAGCTGTCTTTAATATAGGCTTGCTTGTTTCTCCTGTAAGCATTAGGTACACAATCAATATCATAACGGTGAACAATTTCTGCAACCTGCACACCCAGAATAGGGAGCATCTTAGTATGCATTTAGCATGATAGCCAAGTGGCAGTTCAGCATCTACCAGATTGAAAGCAAAACAGTTACATGGTTTGAAGCATGAAGACAAACAAGCCCAACAGGTACGAATGTAATTCCAATCACCAAGAAAATGGTTATCACCTGAAACAGTGGAAGTAATACCAAGTTACTAAACAATACAGAAAACAATCTGTAGAAAACGGGAAAATACGATGGATGACACTCAATTCGTTGGCCTCGCGCAAAATGACATTAAATTGGGACGTCTGATACGAAACGACACCGTGCCATCCAATTTCTCCCTCCAGTGACATTCTGCCGGAAATGCCCTTGGGTATTGGCCAGTCAGCTGTTAAAATAATATAATTCCGAATTGTGTTAATAGAATTTCCGCATTACTGTTAAAATGCATGTATAACTAAGCTCTAAGCATTCGGAATTTAATGTTATTGGGTTTTATAAATATTTTATTGGGTTTTATAAATATTTTATAATAAAAAATTAGTGATCAAAAATAATATATTTCCACTAATTTTTGATATAGCGCTACTGTTATAATAAATATTTTATAATATTTTATAAAAATTAGTGATAAAAAATAATATATTTTTATATATTAATAAATATTTATTAATATAAATATTTTATATAAAATTAGTGATCAAAAATAATATATTTTCGCTAATATTTTGGAAACCAACGAATTTAAAATATATTTTTGATCACTAATTTTATTTCCGCTAAATAATATATTTAAAATAATATATTTATATATATATTTCGCTAAAATTAATAAATATTTTATAATAAAAATTAGTGATCAAAAATAATATATTTCCACTAATTTTTTGATATAGCGGTACTGTTATAATAAATATTTTATAATATTTTATAAAAATTAGTGATAAAAAATAATATATTTTATATATTAATAAATATTTATTAATATAAATATTTTATATAAAATTAGTGATCAAAAATAATATATTTTCGCTAATATTTTGGAAACCCAACGAATTTAAAATATATTTTTGATCACTAATTTTATTTCGCTAAATAATATATTTAAAATAATATATTTTTATATATATTTCTGCTAAAATTAATAAATATTTTATAATAAATAAATTAGTGATAAAAAATAATATATTTCCGCTAATTTTATTTCCGCTAAATAATATATTTAAAATAATATATTTTTATATATATTTCTGCTAAAATTAATAAATATTTTATAATAAATAAATTAGTGATCAAAAAATAATATATTTCTGCTAATTTTAACAGCCTGGCCAATACCTAAGGGCATTTTCGTCAATTCAATAGGCAGAATGTCACTGAAGGGAGAAATTGGATGGCACGGTGTTGTTTCGTATCAGACGTCCCAATTTAATGTCATTCTGCGCGAGGCCAACGAATTGAGTGTCATACATCGTATTTCCCCGTAGAAAACCTATTGTTAGGGTCAGTGCCAGCTTACACATCCTGGTGTCATTGCTGGTTTCCAAGCTGGAAGATTCTGCTGGGTGAACCTATAGAACACTGTAAAATCAACATGATCAACCTAGAAAGCGTCAGAGGGAAGAAACATGGAATCCGCAAGTGTGCA